>MU227953.1:348707-364299 GCA_018584345.1 Thuja plicata | reverse complement strand
GTAATGGCGTTCCCATTGAACAGGGGAAGTACAGACTGAGATTTATTGATTTTGGGCATGCAATAATGTTTGTCCTACGATATTATTTGATCTACGAAATATTCCAAGGGTGCCAAGGTCGCCAAGGCGTATTCGATCTTGTGCACACACGACATTACCATTATTCTCGGTTTCAATTTTAATTTCAAAATTGGTAACCAAACACAGAAGATGGATTGTTTCCGTCATCTTCCGGGTCAACCAAACTGTCCAAATTATCTTTCGAATACACAAAACTGAAATTTCAAAACCTTATTTTGAGATAATAAGGTTTTGAGTCAAATTCCAATTCCTCAACCAAACGGGGCCTAAACTCATAAAATACATCTTCTCACTCATCTTCCAGGTGAACCAAACAGTTATAACCATATTCCAAAAATCATTTTTCAGATTTAAAACTTCTTAAATTGGCAAATTCCAATATTACAGAATTTCAACATTCTGTAATTTCAACAACCAAACGACCCTTTAGCCAATCTACTAAATCACAAGAGTCATGTTCTTCTAGTTTATAATCTTAAATAGAGAGACTTTGCCCTTTGAGAGAAGATTGAAAGATAACAAACAATCATACAATAAACGTAAGAAGATGTATCTTAATTATGTGTTAAATTCTTCCTTTTCCCTTTATAAATCAAATCTAAGGCTGGGGTCCCATGGAGGGGGGTTTCCTTAAAAAATAGAGCTGTGACTGCTAGGATTTTTAAGGAGTGTTTAAAGTTGAGCGATCCTATGAGTTTTATTAAATGTTTCATCTTCAAAATTTCAGCTGCTAAATTTAAGGAAGTTGGAGAGAATTTAAATTTTAAATATATAAAATAAAAACTGAAAGCTTTAATTTCCTTCTAAATTTTATTTTTTTGGTGGGAAACAAATGAGAAGATTGTTGACATGTGGCATAAATATTTCCTAAGCTGGTGGGGCTATTTCGAGCCCCACCCCATTTTCACCCACTCAAATTTAGAGGCCTAAAAAGTAGGGGCTCCTATTTAGAAGAAAAAGATTCCAAATAATCCTTTAGCCCCCCAATTTTTTTTTCCATGGGCCTCCCTTTCCTAAAAAATAGAGCCCAAGCCCCCCTCATGGGACCCCTGCCTAAGATGTATACAAATTTCTAAATGATAAATAAATGCATTTCAATACAAACGCCAAATTAATAAAATTATGCTAAATTAATTTGTAACAATTAATAAAATGATGAATAAACATATTTAAAATATAAATTTTGGAAAGAAAAAAACAAATTGAAGACTGTAAAATTGATCCAATCAGGTAAGTGAAAAAGTTAAACATAAACATAAAAATAACTCTACAATTAATGATATCAAGGATTAAACTACAAATCAAATTACAATAATTATATTTAAGACATCCTAATTGATTCTGAATTTCAAATATGCTACCAGGTAAAAAAACAAAAAATGAGGGCAGAGATGATTAATATTAAGATGGAGTAGAAACTTTGGGCGAGAGCAAATTAGTCGAAGGAAAACCGCTCTAGTTCGAGTTTGAAGTGTGCATCCAGCAGGACATCTCAAGAGGCTGGCCCGTCCCTGAGAATGGAAGCTTGAATATAGCTGCTGCCGAGTCAAATGGTGAGTTGGTCTTTGAAGCATATGCAATTTGATTGGTTGTTTTTTAAAGTTGCGATTGAAAAATGGGTATGTACAGGCAACGCCATTGGTAGTAGGGTTAGCAGTTGCCGCAGCTGCGCTAGCAGGGCGATATGGCATCCACGCTTGGCACGCTTTCAAGACTCGCCCCGTCACTCGCAAATTCTATGAGGGCGGATTTCAGCAAACCATGAGCAGGAGAGAAGCCGCTCTCATTCTCGGAGTCAGGTATTTCCCTTCCTTCTGCTTCTTATGCTTGGACTCACTTATTTCCCTTCCTCCAAACCCGCGTCTCTACTATAGCATAATTACCTCTTATGACATAAACATCTCTGCCTCAACAGAGAAAGTGTCAGCGCGGAAAAAGTGAAGGAGGCGCATAGAAAGGTGATGGTAGCGAACCATCCAGATGCTGGTGGCAGCGATTACCTTGCCGCAAAAGTCAATGAAGCCAAAGACGTACTGCTAGGAAAAACTAAAAATGCTGGTTCGGCTTTTTAGTACACAATTCGTTTTTATACATATCATACAAGGGGACTAGGCTTTTTAGTAAACAATTCGTTTACATGCATATTATACAAGGGGACTTAGCTTTTGCCTCCTATTACAGAACTGAAATTTTGGGCCATCAGTCATTGTAGTATCATGGTTTATAATCTTGTACAACGGGGGTTTTATATCATTTGTATCCAAAAGCAACTCTGGCTCCAGCCTATTCAATAAACTATCGGCCTATCTATGGACTTAATCATTTGTTATTTCATGCTGCACTATTTTATTACTCGTGTGATAAAATGGGAATTCATACATGCGAGTGTGATGCATTGTGAGAATACAAGAACTGGAAGCTTGCATTATCCATATATACAATTCTCAATCAGAGGGCCACAGTCTAGACTGTGATCTATATTTTTGCTTTTATTTTTTCATTATTATACGCGTATGTCTGCCAAGTTGTGGGTTGCCTTAATAATATAGTATAGTGTATGGATTTGAACTTGTCTTTCTCTCTATCAATGCATCTTTATAACATTGTATCACAACTCCTCACAGACAACTGAAATTTCGAGGTATTGAGAAAAACTTTGTTTGAATTCCACATGGGTCTGATTCTTTCCTGCCATGTGCTTGGGAAATGACATTATTGTTTTATTCAACCTCCTTTTCCAAACTTTCCCTTGCTTCTGTTGGATATATCTGACTATGCCTGAAGAGTTTGAGTTTTCAGTCACTACTTCTCTGATTTGTTAGTTTTATTGTTTCAAAATGTCTACTTGCAGTGACGTTGCACTTGCAGTTCTTCATTTGGAGGCTCTGATTCTGTTTTTATGGAGACTTCTAATTCTTTTGTCTTAGATGTTGATATTAACCTTTAAGTCCTTTTATATGGTAGCTTGAAATTTTTCTGACCTTTTACACTTTCATCTTTTTAGCATCCAATTCTCATTTCAGATTTTTCAGTTTTTGCTTTCAGTATCTCCATTCGCATGGTCTCTAAAGAAACTCAAATAGTTTCATCCAAATATAGGGCTCTTGAATTTGTAATATTCTACCTGAAACTTTTAAACCTTTTAGGTTTTGCCAATGTACTCCTCACAGATCTACATCTCTCCTGCCATGTACTTGGGAGATGGCATTATAGCTTTATTGAGGCCTTTATTTTCTAAACTTCCTTTTATCTGCTTCTGTTAGGAATATCTTCTATACCCGAAGAGCTTGGGTTTTCAGCCCGCCCTTCTTTGCTGTGCTAGTTTTAGTGTTTAAAGGGTCCAGTCTATGTATTCTGGCATCCACAGTTCTCTATTTGGGGTCTGTTAATCTTGTAGCCTTAGTTCCTGTGCTTAACTTAAGGGTTATGCTGTGTTTCAGATTCCTTACTTCCAATTTTCAAGGTTGTCTCTTTTGCTTGCCTGTACTATTCTATTTAGCTCCTAATTAAGCTCTGATTGTTCTAGTTTTACTTGCTACAACCCAGTCCATTTTCAATTTTTGTGGTGCTGTAATGCCCATTTTTTTGTATTAGATATAAGATAAGCAAATTACATATAATATTGTTCTGATCGTGAGTGTGTCACAGCATTCTGTTACATCAGATGATATTTTTCACATCAATCTAATACAAAGAAAAACCCCATATACATGCTGTCTACAATGGTGTAACCCGGGGACGTGCACCCGACCCAAAACCCTGGAGAACCCGGTACTGGGACATCCCCGGGACGTGTACTTTGTGTACCGGAGTACCCCCACTGCCGCTCAAGCACCGCCGTGCCACGACCGCACCCGTCCCCGCACCCCTTGGGTACCCCAAAACTCGGGTACTCCGAAACTTGACTAGTTGGGTACTCCGAAACTCGCCGAAACTCATAGTACCAAAATTTGGATTCTCCGAAACTCGGTTAGTTGGGTACTCCGAAACTCACCGAAACTCGGAGTACCAAATTTTGGGTACTCCGAAACTCGTCGAAACTCGGAGCACCGAAACTTGGGTACTCTGAAGCTCAGCTAGTTGGTGTTACTTCGTCGGAACTTGACCATAAGGAGTCTAGTAGTTCTAGTGATGAGGGCTTTGGCTTGGGGGATGATTAGAGGCCTCCCTTCCTTACATTTTGACATGATTTTGTACTCATTTTGATATCGATCATGATCATCTTTATGATATTTGAACAATGAATTTTGAATCTTTGATAGAACTAATATAATTTTATCATTATGTTACTATGTTGAATGTTCAATGGTTTTGGTTTGTGTTGCAATTTTGCTATGTTCAAGTATTTCAAGATTCCAAGAACCAATTTGGTATGTTATATTGAAACATCATTTCATAATTAGCATTTGAAGTTCTATATGTATAGTATGCAGCAGCCCCCCTCCCTCCCCCGCCCACTCCCCCGCTGCCATCCCCCCACCGTCCCGAAATTGAGGCACTTTTTTTTCCCGTACCCGAAACTCGTCCCAGCGTCCCCCCATCCCGATGTACCCCCACGCCGGTGTTACACTGGTCTACATACATAAGCCTGCAAAATCTGATTAACGGTAATTATGTGTACAGCAAAACAGTCTAAGACAGATTACATAACAAACCAATCCTTATATGTGCTGTTCCTGCTATATGTCTGTTCAATTCCTTTGATAAACACCATCCAGATCTCTATCATCACCTCTCCTCTCCACCCATGCCACCCACCTTGTGGGCCCTTCCATCCATGTAAGTTCTTTCCCGTCCTGTATCTGTTGTCTGTATGGATGCTCAACTCTAACAACAACTAGAATGGGGGCTGCTGTAGCAGCTACTAGAGGTGGTATGGCAGCTAGATGTACTGTCGCCACAGGTATCTCTGCTGCCCTAGGAATCCTCTCTCTCTGCTGCATGAGTTCCACCATGAAGTTCTACAAAGCTATCTTGAAGGGCATCCTTTCCTCTGATCTCCTCACCCAAGTAAATCTGTGAGAAATCTGCCATCTGAAAACTCTCACCACTCCTTCCTGTAAGAGGTCCTCGAACTTTCTCCTGACAAGCCTCATAGTAATAGTGACCTGCTTTTCAATGTCATAAAATATGAGTCTCCTCAGAGACTCGGTAAGAATTCTAGCCCTGCCACTGAAAATATTGTCATTTCTAAGCTTCCTTATAATTCAAAGAATTTCAACTGAAATACAAGACAAAAAGACATTGAAATTTTTCCTAAGGCCCAGGATATTACCAAACACTAACTCAGAAACAGTAATGTTCTCATTGATGGAAAAACCAAATAACCTCCATATTCTTTTGCAAATATGCAATCAAAAAAAATATGTTTCAGAGTTTCAGGGGTTTTGCAAATTGTGCAAGGATTGAAGTCTCCACTTGGATGTTTAAGAGGGAGCCTGTCTAAAATCAGCCTCCACAGAAAACATTTCTTTTTAGGCTCCACCAACCTGTCCCACAGACTAGCAAAAGTTTTACTCGTAATACCCATTTTGAAATGTTTGACTTCACAATTTCACAGTGGATTAATGGGTCGAAACCAGTACACAATACCTTAATCCAAGAACAGTGGAAATAACCCTTCTCAATGAACAAAGCTCCCACAAACTTCATAGACTAAAAGACACCCTTATAATTTCTGCCAAGGATTTTAAATCTGCACAGCTCTAGTAGGATTGGTAGGGCCCTTCTATCGAGGCTGGATATAACAAGTTAGCACCCAACAAGAAGACATTAACAGGATAAATAATATTAATCTCAAACCTTTTGAGTCCAGCTAGCAGATTGTGTAGCAATTAGCAATTATTCAAACTTTTAAGCCTGAATGGTCCAGAACAAAATGCGGAATGCATATAGAATTATTTCTCTCGAAAACAACGTTAAATATAACCTTAACTTCAAACTCCTAAAACTGAACATTACTTGAGAACTAGGAGGATTGTAAGGCAAAGGGTGCAATCGAGATACTATTTTAGAGGGTTCAAGTAGTAGTCCACTAGTTTTTGTAGATGCTGTATGCTCACTTGAAGGCAACATATAGCTCATATTTCGAAGCCTAAAAGGATGAAGTACCCATATCCTGGATTAGTTGAAATAAACACAAAAAATTTAGTCAATCTTCCCGGTTTAAGTGTAAACATTGTTGGTGAATTACTTCTCTCTATTTATTGTCAGGTAAGAGATTGAAGTAGGATGTAATTGAAATATGGGAACTAGAAGTCGAGAACAGATGACATAGATGATAGAAGTGATATACGTTTTTTGACCTGTAAGATAGAAAAAATTGGTACAAATAGTAACTAAGTTGATCTGTTCATGTTCTGATTTTGTTAAGCACTATGACTGGTTTCTGACCCTAGGAATGTAACTGAAAGCCAAAGTCAGGCTCACAATTCTCAATAACGAAATATAACCTTGAGAAATGAAAATAGGAATTGTTGGATTTAACTCGGGCACATATCTAGTCTTTGTGAGTATGGTGTTTGTGTGCCATATGAGAACTAATGCATTCTATTCCTTTAAGTTGACTTATATTAGTTATTTATATAGGTCAACATTTAATGACTGGTTAACAGAATTCTGTTCATTCCAGTAATCTTGTATTTTCCTCTTTTTAATCAAAGGAATGAAAATCAACATGGACATGCTCCGATACTTGGTTCTGAAAAGTACTCACTATTTATTACCAGGAAAGCTATGGATTCTGTATCTCTGAAATCCCAATAATGTATGATTGCTTATTAAGGGAACCCTCTGATGTTTTGTGCGATCAGCTAAGGTATGGTTTTAAATCCCAGCCAAGATTGTTTGTGTACAATTTCTGACTGACTGAATTCCAAGGGTCCCATAGATTTATGTTGTATATATATCCCTTGTTGATTGCCCTACGCAATCTTCAGAATCAGCACTATGATTTTTTGTGAGCCTGAAACTCCTTCCTATATTCTTCAAATAGATAAGAACCTAAAAAGCACTAGTGGTGTATTGTGAAATTCAGTTCTTGAACTATAGCAATGCATCCCTGACTCTGCCATTATGTTGAACTGGGAATCCAAATTACACACTATACTGAAAATTGTGCTCTGCTGGGTCACATCCACATCCCTGGAGATTACTGTTCCCATTACCCATCTCCTATCACATTCCTTTCAAATATCAATTCTACACTTTGTCATCCCCTTGCCTGTCACTAGGATACATGACAGAACATAGATGGAAAATAATTGGGGTCTCATAGCCAGTTTATAGTATTTAGAGTTCAAACTGTTATGCAATCAGGAAGTGAGAAATTCTGAAGCTCAGTGACACCTCTGTAAAGCAATAATTGCTACAGACTAGTCCATAGGGTTGTGGCCCAAGGGTAATGCACTGCACTTGTTGCTACAGTGACCTAAGTTCTAACCCCAAAGGGTGCATCCTCTCCTCCAAAAGTTCAATCTTCTTACACTTGACTATAATATTGATGTAGAATAATTTAGCGAGGTCTTCTTCATCTCGAGTTACAGGCAACTTTGCTGCAAGCAGAAAACAAGGAACTGTTGGCCACTTCTCAACTTATGTCTACCCTGGAAGGTTGGGCATATAAGAAGATTGTCCACTAAGGCAACATAAAAAGACATAGATGTGTGTTATGCTTTTAATTCTCATCTTAATAGGTAGAAAGCTCACCCCTTTTTCTTTAATACCAACCTCATCATTGGCTGTTTGGCAAGTACTTTAACAACTGTTCAAGGATGTCATGGTAGCACAAGTTGGCATAACCAAGATAATGATAGAAACATCACTGGGTGTAGAATCTCCAATTCCTAAATTATATCAGAGTTGTGCAGCAAAAGCCAATTACATCACAAGGAAGATTACGAATTCCCAAAGGTTGATTTGGTATCTCTTATTGGCAGATGATTTAGTTTGAGAAATTAAAACCAACATTGCTCGAGGACAAACAATTTTGGGAAGGGTGGACTGTCATGCCCCCCAGTCTAACAGGAATCACAGCCTTATAAAATTATCACTGCCTTAATAAATACAGGTCACAGTCTTTAAATCTGGGAAATAGCTAGGGCCGACCAAGTCAAGAGAATACCCTAGCAATTTAAAACAAGGGCCGACTAGGGTAAGAAGATAAACGGCAATTTATCCACAGGAACAACTAAAATGTAAAGAGTTTAATTATTAGCATTTTATTTAAAAGTGGGGAGCTGAACAGATTGAGGAAATTTAGAAACAACATCCAGACGATGTGCTTTAAATAGATGATATCAATTAATTATCATCCATCTTTAGGCTGTGGTTAATGATTTTTAAATCAAGTGACCCTTGAACAACTGTGAACATTAAACCGAATGCTTCACATTGATCTCAGGTATGATTGTTGTTGGAAATCAGATAAATGTATACTAAACAATAATCAAATATTCAATTTCTGAAAACCAACATTATCGCACGCACACGCAAACACACACACACACACAAACTTCTTTTCTGCTAAATTCGTTTATTCTTCTTCTTATTCCTTGATTGCAAAAACAAAGATGATAAAGCTAAAGCTATTATAGGTCTTGCCTTCTCTAATTCTGAGTTATCATGTACATTCGGGAAAAACATTGAAGGAAAATTTGGAAAATGTGAACACATTGTTTCAAGTACAAGCAGTTATTGCTAAATTTCCATTAAAGTATCAACTTTTCAAGTTCAAGGTGACGGATGGATTCACTATGCCGAGTCATGTGAACAATTTGAATCTCTTCTTTGACAACTAGCAGAAGTCAATTTTGCAATGAATTATGAGGATGCTTGTTATGTCCCCTGCCATTGCTTATATAAAAGTAGGGTTACAAGTGAGAAGAACCGACCTAGGGATTGGGTGAAGATAACACAAGAGCAAGGGCTGACTTCCCCCTTGTATTATGAATAAATATCATATCCCTGTCTTAGACGAAGACAACAATTTCCATAGCAGGGAATGAATAAATGTAAGACAGCAGTCTTATGTACAAGTTGGCAACCGTAAACAATAGTCAGCCATCAAGTATTAAGGATAATCAGGTAAGAATAAGCAGTGGTAAACGACAGCAAATAAACTAGTTAAAAATTTGAAGAGGTGCGACTGATTTGTTAAGTGGAGAAGCAGCGATGACTTCATTAAGTCTGGACGACTTCCTTAGAAAATACACAACAATGATCAAGCACAAAGAAATAAAATGAAGAGATCTTATAGCAATTAAAAAGAGCAGCGATGGAAAAGAATGTGCAGCGATATTAGTACGTTGTAACACAGCATTTGATACACATAAACTACAGCAAATAGGCATCGATACACAAATAAAAGCAGTGACTTCATTTGTGATTAGTTTATGTCTCTAAACAAAAACAAATCAAAAGGGAATAGTAGCGATTATGAAAGGATGCATAAACAAGAAGGCATGTAGATAATGGGAGGGTGCCTCCTCTGGAAGGGAACACATCCCTAATGAAGTATTGTGTCTCCTCACTTTAATATGAAGATATAAAATCATTTTATAAGTTATTGCGAAAGTGTGTGTGGGAGGTGCGCGACAAATAAATACATCAGATCAAACAGGAGGAAAGAAGAGAGATATACAGCAGCAGAAAATATAGACAGAGAAGTCAGAACAGACAATTGTAAATCATCAGGAGCAAGAAGAAAGATATACTCAGCAATAGCAACGATTGATTAGCAGAGGAGACATCGATCGGAGAAAGCACCAGAACTCATCACCGATACAACTATAACTGTGATACTATATCCAGCAAAGAAACAAATACAACAATACCTCATCAAGCATTGAATTGGACAATTAATCAGACCAGACTGTCAACTATTAATATTCCAACTTCCAGCGGTAATATAGAGAACACTGCTTAGCTTCTATACATATAAAAATGTGCACATCTCTGTTATATAAATTGTTATAAAACTTGATATTTTGAGATTAAATAATGGAGATGAAGTCTCCTTAAATAGAAAAGTACAAGACGCTGTTTCTAAACAAAACAATTGTTTATTGAATACGGAAATAGAAACTAACTAATAAAACTAAACTCGATAAGTAGGAGATATTTTCCACAAGAAGTCAAATTGTGATATTGCTATCAAGATTCAACTGTGTAGTTTATTGAGTCAAACTCATTAAAGATGATCATTAGAAACATTACATTATTATATTAATACCCTCCCTTATTGGTCATCATACTAACTACCTGACAGAAGACAATTTGTAAGTCTTTTGGTCATGGATGCAAAGAAGGCTGCTCCTACCCTCCTTGGATCTGCAGAATGTTAATGACCAAGAGTACCAGAATCTGTCCAACCTAATGTTTGGTAAAAAAAACTATCCCTTTGAGCTCAATTGCTGAAAAAAATGTTCATAGATGTTCGCCATAGCAACCCTAGGTGCAGCCCAAAACAGGCTGCAAGAAAAACCACAAATTTGTGGAAAAAATTGAAAAAACCCTCCAATGATTTTTTTCGGAAAAAATCAGAAATTGTAGAAACGATTTTTGAGGATAAAATAGAAAAAACCAAACACAATTTTTGAGGGGAAAAATTGTTCAAAACTAGACACAATTTTGAGGATAAAATCAATCAAAACCCAACACAAAATCCGAGACACGAATCATAATACAAAACTTCGTTATTGAGGAAAAACGGTAAAAGCCTTTTACAAAACAATTTTCAAGGCTAAAAATTGCACAAAACCCACAATAATTTTTTATGGACTAAAATTATAAAACCTTCCAAAAATTTTATAAGGGAAAAAATTATTAAAATCCATCTAGAATTTTTTTAAGGAGAAAATTATTAAAAACCCATTCAACAATTTTTTAAGGACAAAAATTAGAAAACCCACAATAATTTTTTAAATGGACAAAATTATAAACTCCAAAATTTTTTGAAAAAAAATTATGAAAACACACCTAGATTTTTTAAGGGGAAAAGTTATGAAAACCCACCCAAAGTTTTTCTTTTTGTGGAAAAAAATTAGAAAGCCCTCTATGCTTAGAATACAAAATTTTGTTTTTGAGAAAAAACAATAAAAGCTACAAAAGAAAACCAACTCGGCCTTCACAAAACCACAATTTGCAAGCCCTTCAAACTCTGTTTGCAAGAAAAAGCTGACAACCACAATTTTGAGAAAAAATTGGAAAAAACCTTCCCTGTTTTTTATGGGAAAAATATACAAAATCCTCCATATTTTTTGTGGAGAAAAATTAGAAAACCCAAAAGATCATGATTTTTAGGACAAATCATGCAAAACCCTTGCACTGCAGAAAACGGGTTGGAGTTACAACAATCAAAACCATAGTTGGCAAACTTGCAGAGTACTCGATGAGTTTTAAAAACTTGTCGAGTTTTTATACTTTGCGAGTTTTTTAAACTTTAACTTGTGAGAAGACTCGCCAAGTTTTGAGAAAAACTCTCAAAAACCCGACAAGTCCGATGGAAAAACTCGACTGCCGCTGTGCATAACTGCATAAAGCAAAAAAAAAACAGTTCGGTCAAGTTCATTTTTATGCTGAGAGGGGGAAAAATAACTCCCGACACCTTTGTACAATTATAAAAGTCTTTTTTGGCTTCGCGAGGCGTTGCCCCTCGACCCCGCCTTGTATTTCGACTGGGAGTGCGCAAGGGGCATTGCCCCTTGACTCCATCTTGGGGACATTGCCCCCAAATCCCTGTTGAAAAAATTTGGGGGAAAACTGCGCTGATAGAAGTGGGGAAAAATTAACTAACCTCTGAGTTTAATTAGGCTCCATATAACAACACAGTCACACCCAGTGCATGCTTCTAAGACTAGACCCTCTAGTTGTATGTCTCCCTTAGTTTTTACTAGAGTTGGGAAGAGGAAGATGTAATTATAAATTTGTAATGATGTATTTACTTTTAGTTTTACAGAAACTATTTATTATTTTGCTTCAAGCCATCAACATTCCTCATGAGAATGCGATTTTGTACCCACTTTGCGTTTAAATATATTTAGACTCAGCTCGTTTCTTTTGTGTTCTCATTAATTGACTCATTGGATGTACCTTCTCATTGAATTTTGCAAAAAAATGCATTTCTAATTAAATTTAAGCAATTTTTTCAATTCCCAAGTTTTTTCCGAAAACTGGTTGAGTTTTTCCCGAATTTTGTTTTGGCCTTGGCAAGTTTTTGCCAAGTCTGAGTTTTCCAACTATGATCAAAACAACCCATTACAAAAACCTTCACACGACATAACACCAGACTTTGTGTGGTAAAATACCCCCAAAATGGCCAAACTTCATAGCGCAGTAAAACTTCATCATGCGGTAAAACAAGAAAACACTTCGCGCGAAAAATAGCACACGCAAGCAACATGCAACTCACAAAAAACACATGCAAGTACACGCAATCCACATAACCTTGCGCCCCCTGTAAGGGAGTTAGACCAAGACCCACTCTGATACCATGTTATAAAACTTTATAGTTTGATATTAAACAATGGAGACGAAGTGTCCTTAAATAAAAAAGTACAAGACGATGTTTCTAAATGAAACAATCATGAATTGAATATGAAATTAGAAACTAACTAGTAAAACTAAACTCGCTAAAGATGACCATTAGAAACATTACATTATTATTTTAATATAAATATTAAATATGCAAACAACACTGCAACAATCCGTCGATAGGGTAAAGAAGGAAGTGGCACTAAGGGAGAACCGTTATTAGGGCACCTTGTTACACTTTGAAAGGGAGAGAATGGCTAAGGGCATCCTATTACAATTTTCCTTCTAACCCCTATTGCGGGACTATTGGCGAACCCCAAAGATCTCTAACCATGTAAGAATGGAAGGGGATTGTATGAAAGGGAGAGAACGGCTATTTGAGGGCACCCTAACATGCCTCATTGTTCTTTATCTTATGCGACTAAGATTCATATACAAGTTAGCTTTGTCATTTATTGATGAATATATGATTTCCTTGTTCTTATAATATTGATAGTATGAGCTTATGATACAATCGTAATATATATATGTTACCCCAGGTTTCCGGGACAGGGGGACGTGGGGACGGGGAAACGGGTTTCCGGGGCAGATTTTTTTTTCTCGGAGCAGGGGACGACATGGGACGACAGTGGGAACAACTATATAAAAATAGGGAAAATTTAAAATATATAGGGAAATTTTGAATATTCGTATAAAAACATGGATAAAGCATGCTTAAATAAATTATACAACCTTAACATATAATGTTTGTGTTAAATAATTTAACTTTAGAGTTCACATGAGAGTGGAAATCAAACAAATTATCAAAATTGAAACATTAATTTTATGGGACTGATATAAAAATTCTGAGTTCTGATATATTTATAGCAGCAATTTAAACCCTACATTTGAAATTCCAAATAGCAAGGGATGCATACCAAGAAATCAGCGCTTAGCCACTTAATGAATTGTATTGATGAAAATGAGGAGTCACAAGAATAGGGGCGTCCAGTTTGCTAAGGTGGCAGCAAATGCTTTATTTCTGATCAACAATAATTATTGTAAATGAATAATGGAAGAAACAATGAAAATGCTAAACCCTGTGCCTGGCTTGCAAGCAAGGCTGTCAACCTCAAACTGGCAATCGTCAATGGGCATAAGAAAACTGATGCACAGATTATTCCTAATTTCTGACGAACTTGAATTTGCCGCTGATAAACACTGATAATGAATATTTGCACAAACCCCAATGTCAGATCTAGATTGTATGACTTGTAGGTGTTAGGAATTAAGATCTTTAATATAGAGAATTTGATGTTCTTTATTGTGTTGTTCACAATGTATTATCTTGAGTATGTATGTATTTATATTTACTGAATTATAATTGCAGAATTATATATTCGATATATTGCTGAGGAGGAAACATGCACACTGTAATTGATATCTTTCCTCAGCACATACGATTATATTTATATACATAGTATAGGAGTCATGTCTATGTAGAGACATGACCGTACACGGCTTAAGCCACGTAGGGTCATTTCTTACATATCCATGCCCTTTCGTAATTGCTGTTACATATATGATAAACCGTATTACATAGCCTGCAACACATAGTGTTACATATAACTATCATACGATAGTTATCGTAACACATTATATATTATATATATAATTTAACACTCCCTCTTAGCAAGAGAGGATTGATTAGAATCATGATCGCATGATGTGAGTGTTATCGAAATCCTCGACTCAATTCAGAACTGGATTTTAGTAATAACACTTAATCACTTTATATCAGGGTAGTCGGCATGGTCCGGAACACAACTTTAATGTACTCAACCCGATAGAAGAATTTATCACAATCCCCGATGCAATTCGGAATTGGATTTAGTGATAAGCATTGGTGTCAAGATATCCGGTGCATTCTGGATCAAAACTTGAAGCACACGTTATCAAAATTGGATTAAACGATAACTTAATTGGGTCAAACTATTTGTACGTCGTCACCTCACACACATGAAAGATTGTCACCTTTCCAAAATACACAATATTGCAATATTTTATTTTATTCATGAATACATCAATTTACATATTTATGAGATTGAATCTCAGAAATTTAATCACAACTTAATCATACCAAGTTTCTTTCTGAAGTACTCGATTTTCAACTTTGCAAGAGGCTTGGTAAAAATATCAGCATTTTGTTCTTCAGTATTGATGTAGGCCAATTTGATAATATCTCTGTCTACCATGTCTCTTATGTAGTGGTAAGGAATTTCTATGTGCTTGGAGCAATTGTGAAAAACTGGATTTACTGAAAGTTTAATGCAACTTTGATTGTCACAATGAATTACTGTAGGTTTTAGGGTCTTGCCAAACAATCCAAATCGTAACTTCCTTAACCATACTGCTTCTCGAGCTCCCATTGAAGCGGCCATATATTCTGCTTCAGTAGAACTTTGAGCAACTACTGATTGTTTTCTACTGAACCATGAAATCATTGCTGATACACACTAGTACATTTGACCTCATTTTTCTACCAAAATTATCGACCATTAATTAAAAAGGTTTAGGTTGGTCGAATTATAGAAGGAAAAAACTATTTTTTTTAATCCATGCCCGTGTTGGTCGATATTTCGACCAATACCATGTCGGTCGAAATATCGACAAACACGAACATATAACTTAAAAAAAAAAGATTTCAATTCTCATTTCATTTTTATGGGCAAATTATATGAAGTGTTGCAGTGCGCGAAGGAGGACTGCAGTGCGCGAAGGATTTCCATCTTCTAAGCTACACACCAAGGGATATAGGAACGAAGCTTATTCCAGATCGTGAAGAGCCAGACCCTACGCTAGCAACATATCCAACACCCAAGGTTAATAGCATATTCCATCTTTTTATGTTATCAGCACGTTAATGAACAGAGGGATTTAATAACCCTGTTAATCTATTTGGCATATGTGGCTGTAAGATTCATTATGTATCTACAACATC
>MU227953.1:290098-329166 GCA_018584345.1 Thuja plicata | reverse complement strand
ATGAATTGGTTTCTAGGTTGGGAGTCCACTGGTAGATCCATATCTTGCATTTGCAGCTGGTATGAATTGGTTTCTAGGTTGGGAGTCCACTGGCAGATCCATATCTCATTTCTGGTCACATTTTTTTATAACCAAAAGTTAGTATTGGTCGCTTTTTTGACCAAGACACATTAGTATATTCGATGAGAATGCTATGCATTCAACGGACATTTTGACAAACTTTGGTGGATATTTCTACTAACCAATGGTATCAATTTCAACCTTTCCATTAGCGCGCGCGACGAGAATGCTATGCATTCGACAGACACTTCAACGAACTTTGGTGGATATTTCTACTAAACAATGGTATCAATTTTGACTTTTCCATTAGCACGCATGACGAGAATGTTATGCATTCGACGGACACTTCGACGAACTTTGGTGGATATTTCTACTAAACAATGGTAGCAATTTTGACCTTTCCATTAGCGAGCTCGACGAAAATACTATGCATTCGACGGACGTTTCGACGAACTTTGGTGGATATTTCTACTAACCAATGGTATCAATTTCGACCTTTCCATTAGTGAGTTTGATGAGAATTCTATGCATTCGACGACCATTTTGACGAACATTGGTGGATATTTCTACTGGATAATGGTCTCAATTTCGACCTTCACTTTAGTATGTTCGACGAGAATGCTATGCATTCGACAACTTATTCTTCCAATTCCAACAGATTGATTTTGTGGATAATTCGACCACTGTTATGGTTAAAATTTCAACTATATCTTGTCTCATCGATTAATCAATGAAAAAAGAGCGACGACAGTTTTGGTTGCCTGTTCGACCATTTTGTGTAGAAAATTTGACTATTTCTCATCGAAAAATAGGGTGAAATTTACTAGTGACAAGACTAAAGCAACATCCTGTAGTTCTTTTACGGTCGATTGTATTTCTAGCCCAATCAGAGTCAGTGAACCCTTGAAGTTGTATCTCAACATTCTCATTAGGCCCATTTCAATTGTACCACATAAGTATCTTAGAATATGTTTAGCAGTTGTTAAGTGGATCTTCTTTGGTTCACACATGAAATGACTTAATACATTTGTAGCATAGTAGATATCAGGACGAGTGTTTAACAAGTACATAAGTGATCCAATTAGCTGTCTATGGTATGTAAGATCTGTAGGTTTTGAATCTGTTGCTTCATCTTTGAGCTTACGAAGATTTGTTTCCATTGGAGTGGTTAATGGTTTACACCCCATCATGCCAAATCTGGTTAAAATGTCCATGGTGTATTTTCTTTGATTTAGGAAAATATGGTTTTCTTTCTGCAATACTTCTAAGCCTAAGAAGTAGTGTAACAACCCTAGGTCCTTCATGTCGAATTCGTTTGTGAGATCTTGTTTGCATTTAGTAATAAGATGATCTTCTCCTGTTATTAATAAATCATCAACATAAAGAACTAGAATTACCATTTCACCTTTCGATATTTTGAAGTATATATTAGGGTCAACTTTATTTTTGGAGTACCCTAGCTTGGAGAGATAAATGTCTATGCATTCATACCAAGCCTTGAGAGCTTGCTTAAGGCCGTAGAGGGCTTTCTTCAATTTGCAAACATAACTATTTCTGTCATGGGTGGTGAAGCCTTTTGGTTGTTCTATGTATACTTCTTCAATAACACCATTTAGAAATGTTGTTTTTACATCCATTTGATGTATCTTCCACCCTTTGGATGCTGCAATGGCGATAATGGTTCTCACAGAGGTATATCGAGCAACTGGAGAAAAGCTTTCTTCATAATCAATTTTGGCCTTTTGAGAAAAACTCCTAGCGACAAATCTAGGTTTATGTTTTTCAATACTACCATCTGAAGCATATTTGATTTTGAATAACCATCTTGAAGAAACAACTAATTTCCCTTTAGGTCTTGGTACTACTTCCCAAACATCATTTTTTTACAATAGATTGATATTCTTCAATCATTGCATCTTTCCAGGCTTGACATGTTAAAGCTTGTTCAACATTGGATGGTTCGGATTTTGTAAGTTCAACCATAAGTGCACGATAGCATCTCTGATTTCTTGTTCTCTTACTTTCTCTAAATATTTCATCTGGTTCAACATTATTTTCTTCAATCATTTTTCTTGCCCATAGTGGCCTTTTCTTATTGTTACGAATTTCAACATCTTCAAGGTTAGATGAGGGGAGTTCATCATTTTCTATTTGGTTTTCAATAATATAGTTCCCATCATATTGAAAGACATTCTCCCTCTAATTCTTAATTTTGTGATTTTCATTATTTTCTTTAATGTTCTCCCTTTGATTCTCATTTGATCCTTCTTCTATAAGTGTAGAGAGTTTAAGAGCAATGTCTTCTTCAAATTTGATATCTCTACTAATTTCAATAGATTTATTTCTTGGGAAGTAGACCCTTTATCCTTTAGTAGTTTCACTGTAACCAACAAATATTACTTTCTTTCCAGATGGTTCTAGTTTGGTTCTTTTCTCTTTAGGAATGTGAACATATACAGGACATCCGAAGATCGTTAGATGACTTAGATTTGGTTTCTTCCCTGTAAATGCTTCGACCCAAAATGAGGTATGAAGATTTTGATCATGCATCATGGCCTTGGAAGCTTCAATAATGGTTCTATTTTTCCTTTCTACTACTCCATTCTGTTGAGGGTTATAAGGTACTATATACTCCCTCTTAATCCCAACAAAAGTGCAAAATTCTTGAAAGTTTTTAGAGATATATTCACCTCCATTTTTTTTTATCGGTAACAATGATTTTATTAATATAAAAGATGATTACATTATGAGTATATCATATATACCAGATTTGCTTTACAACTGATCATAGCAATATCTGTAGAAATTTCATGCACGCCTATCTACTAATCCATTATCCATCTAAAAACATACAAGAGAGAGCATGTCACAATGGGAGAAAAAAAACATCCTTGAAGCAACCAAACCCAAAAAACATCACATCGCAGTACAATCGGTAATCGATAATATCAACATGTCGAGCCACCCTGACGTAGGCATAGACCCGAGCCAGGCTTCGATAGTGTGTAGATCTTGTCATGATTTTCCTAATCTTGCCAACGAGAGTAAAAACATTCCCCACCACAAAAATTGTCATCTTCAAAACCCTCTGTCATCAGAGGTCATATAAAAGGCCATTCATGATCTTTCTCGAACAGCAGGGGCATCGAGGGCTCAACAAAAAAAAGGGAAAATTTACCAATTTCAAAACCAGACACTCATCTTCCTACAGAGCACAACCATTCTTGCCTTGACCTCTTGCGGCGTGGCACTGTGACAGGCACCAGACTCCACTCCGTGACCTTTTCTGCTTCGTGTTCTGCCACCATTATCTTCATCTTACTCCATGCTCGAGCCCGGTCTGCCCTAAAATTTCCTTTATCCACCTTACCCCACCACCTAATAAAGGGAATGAAACCATAAATCCGAGCCTCATTTTCATCTTTGAAACATTCTGTGATATCTGACCCAATGCCAGGGACCGCCCACTCCAAAATGGAGTCTATTTCATAGAGTAGGTCTTGATTAAACAAACAAGACACCAACCACTTCACTTCCATGCAATATCTCCCAATTTCTAGCCCCCAAGCCATTACCATTGATATTATATCAAGGTTGATTCTCCACTTCTTCTTCCTATTCACAAAGGAGGGTCATAAAACATCCCCAACAGCCCGAGCCACCTTATCCTGCTTTATTTTCACCAGACCTCGCAACCGAGCCATCAAAACTAGACCTTTGAAGGTTTTCTATTTCTTGCATGTATCCATAGAGAACGTAGCTTCCATTTTCCTACTTAATTACAAAGCTCGACCGTTCACAAGAAACCAAAGTATTACGAAAACCCCTCTAAATTCCAGACCAAGCCTTCAAAACATTCAATCCACACAAAAAGAGAGCCAAAAGGATTCCTTTATAGCTGTCAGCTTACACTCAATAAATGAGAATACTTGCATTAATGGTCAGACGCCACCTTTCACACGAGCCAAGAGGTCGCCAACTTGAAATCGCGCGGGATGTTTTACAAGGGACGCAAAAAATATTAAAAATCATAAGGATGCCAGTGCCCATGCATAAAATTAAAGAGGCAAATTAGAGGTTGCAACCGAAATCCGCAGCTCCCAACATGTTAAAATCATCCCACACAACCTCATTAATATTTTTAAGGGAAACAACCCACTTAGATAGAATGTCTGCTTCACAATTCCCTTCTCGCCGAATATGACTAATTTTGAAGGCCTCAAATTTAGAAAGAAGATCTTGCACAACATGAATGTATCTTTGAAGATGCCAAGCTTGTGTATATCCTTTCTGGATAGCCTGAATAATAATCTGAGAGTCTCCTTCCAAATAAATTTTTTGACAGTCCATTTTTAAACATAACTTCAAGGCCAAAATAGCCGCTTTCAGCTC
The DNA here is from genome assembly GCA_018584345.1 of Thuja plicata. NCBI lineage: Eukaryota > Viridiplantae > Streptophyta > Pinopsida > Cupressales > Cupressaceae > Thuja > Thuja plicata. Next base: position 324,714 of record MU227953.1, on the reverse strand, counting down.
TGCCACATTATTAGTTCCCACCTCTAACTTTTGGGCACCATATGCCTGAATATTACCAGTCCAATCATGAATAATCACACCTGCACCAGAGGGGCCAGGATTCCCTCTGGAAGCGCCATCAAAGTTAACTTTCAGCCAGCCCCATTCTGGGGTTTCCCATTTGATCTTCTCTTTGCCTGACTTATGTTTCCTAGGCTGGAGACCACCATTCCTAAATCGAATGCATGTAGATGGCCATTCACTTTGGATTCTCCTATCCACTAAAGTAAAAGGAGTAGAAGACTTAAGTAGAAAAGTTGAGGCACCCAACACCTCCTCAATGGAAGAATTAATTCTAAACATGACCATTTCAAGGGATTCCTCCTTATCCTCAAAAATCCTGCGATTTCTTTACTTCCATAACTCCCAAACCACAATAGAAGGACAAATTTTCCATACCTTAGACAAGACAGACTTTGGTTTTTCCCAAGGCTAGCTAAGAAACAACTCCTTGATTGAATTCTGTAGGGGCTCTGACCAATCCAAATTTTTCTTAATCATATCCTACTAGGCATTAGCAAATTTACATTGAAGCAAAAGATGATCTACATCCTCATTTGCTTCCCCAAAAAGGACACATTTAGTAGGACCAATAAAACCATACTTTTTCCTTCTTTCTCCTGTCAAGATGCGACCCCGCACAACCAACCATGCAAAGGAGCCAGCTTTAGGGAGGCAATCCTTCCCCCAACATAATTTACTAGGCCACTCCCCATGTTGATTTGGGTTATCCATAATTTTATTTCCAAGTTTGACTAAATATTGACCACTCTTGGAAGCACACCAAATCAATGAGTCAACATTGTCAGTAACTATAACCTCTCTACTCTCAAAAACCATTCGTAGGAGAGAAGACTGATGGCCATTGAGGCCCAATTGACTACCATCCTTCCATGTCCATTGTGATCCCAAAGAGTCTGGATTCTTTATGACATAGTCCACCAATTTCTCACCCCAAGCATCCGTGCAAATGTTCATCACCTCATGGAGAGAGGCATCCTCATTCAGGGCCAGGTATCCATTCCAAGAATCCTTCCAGAATGAAGTTAATCTCCCATCACCAACCTGCCAAGACAAGTGATTAGTAATAACCTGTCTACAATCTAGGATGAAGTTCCAAATAGCCAAGCCCTTAGGGGGGTTCCTAATAGTGAGAATTTTATTTGGTTCCATCGAATCAAGATATTTGGCTTTAAGAATTTTAGCCCACAACATATTCGGATTAGCATACATACTCCAAACCATCTTAGCACCAAGAGAAAGATTCATAAGATTCCATTTTTTAATACCAGCACCCCCATAAACTTTAGGTTTACATATCTTATCCCAAGCAAGGAGTGAGATTTTATCATCATTACTTGAGCCATTCCAAAAGAATTTCCTCATGCTCTATTCTAGACAGGAAATCACCTTTTTAGGTAACTTGAGACAGCTCATAGAGAACACTGGAATAGCAGAGACGACCGATTGTAACATTAGAATGCGCCCAACAGAAGAGAGGGATTTACTCTTCCAACCATCTAGGCATTTTAAACATCTTTTTGTAAGGTCTTTCCATAGATGATACTTGCAGGCTCCACCAAAAAATGGGATGCCAAGATACTTTCCTGGAAGTTTACCCATTCGCATACCAAGGATCCCACAAATCTGCCTCTACTTTCCCTGACTGGTGTTGAAAAAGAAAACCTCAGATTTGTTCCAATTAACATTCTGACCTGATACAACACTGTAAGAATCAATAGTCATCCACAAATTAAGTAGGTGTCATCCACAAATTGTAAGTGGGAAATAGGATCCACCCCATCCGCTACTTTAATACCCTTCCATTGGCCCAAACTACATTTGCTAGAGATAAGTCTCCCCATAACTTCAACCAAAATAATGAACAGAAAGGGGGAGATTGGATCACTTTAGCATATCCCCCTATTAGTTTCAAAAAAACCTTGGGGGCTACCATTCACCAAAACAGAGATTCTAGGAGTATTAATACAACTGCCCACCCATTTAAGCCAGGAGTCACAAAAACCAAACTTTTTCAACACACTGATCAGAAAGCCTCTATGGACATTATCATAAGCTTTGCGAATGTCTAGTTTGATCACCATCTTCTCTACTCGTGCTATTCTAACCGTATGGATTGCTTCATGGGCAACCATAACCCCCTCATAAATAGATCTATTTGCCATGAAGCCACTCTATCCAGGGGAAATAAGAGAGGGGAGAACCACCTTTAGGCGATTAGCCATAACCTTAGAGATAACCTTGTAAATAGTATTGCACAAAGCTATCAGTCAAAATTCATCAAAGGACACTCTCTCCGCTTTTTTGGAATTAAGGCAATGAAAGAGTTATTGAAATCTTTCAAAATAAAACCTTCAGCCCGGGATTCTTCCACCACTTCCCACATCTCCTCTCCTACTATTGACCAGGCTTTTTGAAAGAAAATAGCCGAAAAACCATCAGGGCCCGGAGATTTATCCCCTCCCAAATTGAAGAGAGAAGCCTCCACTTCTAATAAAGAGATCGGTTTACTAAGGGCCGAATTATGCACATCAGAGATACATCTCGGGATAAGATCAAGGATGTCAGAATCAACATTTGGAAGAGGAGTGGGAGCACCAAAAATATTTTGAAAGTAGTTAACTGCCTCCCTATTAATATTTGCAGGCTTAGAAAGGACCCTACCATTCCCATCTTGAATTGAGAAGATTCTATTTTGAGATCTTTTACCTTAGCAACATTATGAAAAAGATTTGTATTACGATTCCCCTCTTTTAGCCACGTTTCCCTAGATTTTTGCTGCCAAAAAAATTCTTCCTTTGCCAAAACTTCCTTATATTTTTTGGAAAGGCTCACCTCCTCCTAATAGTCCTCCTCTCTCTTTCCATCAGCTATAACCTTTGAGTTCAAACCTTCTAATTATGCTTCAATAGCTAATTTTTCCACAAAAATATTCCTAAATTCCTCCCTATTCCAAATCTTAAGTTGTTCTTTGAGGAACTGTAATTTTTTTTTAAAAAGGAAAGCCTTATTACCTTCTCTTTTAGGCACTGTTCTCCACCACAGATTCACCTTATCCAAGAAATTATCAGCCCAAAGCCACATTGCTTCAAACTTGAAAGGGGCACAGATAGGGGTAGCATCCTCTTAAATCTTTAAGCAAATAGGATAATGGTCTGACCCCGTCAGTGACATGATTTCTGCATTATAGATCCAATTCACTTCATCCCAATTTCCAGCCAGTAAGAACCTATCCAACTTCTCTGCGATGTTTAAGAAGCCACTCCTAGGTTTTGTCCAAGTAAAGTTGCCATTACTTGAGTTGACTTCTAAAAGACCATTGGAGTTTATAAAATCATCAAAATCTTTTTGACTTTGCCCTGCCCATCCAGCACCACCTTTTTTCTCCAAAGGGCACCTAATTGCATTAAAGTCACTTCCCAGGTTCAAGAGCCCCCCATCCTGGTTATTTACAAGGGCTGATAAATCTTTCTATAATTGTGATTTAAGGGCAGGACTATTCGGTCCATAAATATTGAAAGCTGCTAATTTAGCCAAAAGCTGTTTAGAGCTTATCTCACAATGCTGCCAGAGATGCCCTTTATCCACTATTCTGACATCCAACATACTAGAGTTCCACAAAACCCCAAGAACCCCGGAAGTGCCATCCACTCCACTCAAGGCCCCACGCCAATGAGAAAAACTTTTAAAAAACCAACCAAAGTCACTATCTTTAATCTTAGTTTCCTGTAAGAATAGAATGTCAAGCCTCACCTGATCAAGACAACGCTTGATCAAACAAATCTTGTTAGGGGCATTGCAGCCCCTAACATTCCACGAGAGGATCTTCATAGCTTCCAGGAAAAGGCATAGCCTTTTCTCGACCTCAAAATTTTGCTTAATTAGAAGCACTACCTGCAAGTTCCAGAAGAAACTTATTAGATTTCCGCCCTCTTTTGCTCTTTTCCCCTAACTTGGGCTTAGATAAACTAGACGATGTTTGTTCCATCCTTCTTTGGTCATTAATACCTGGTGAGTCTAACAACCCTAGCTCATCACACATGCCTTCCTCGTCTTGGGACTCAAAGTCTGAACCCGAAGCCACTAAATCCCCACCACTGTCTCTCACAGCTTCAAAGGAGCTATCAAGATTTCTTATTGGGGAAATTTCAATGTCTTTAAAGATTTTCTCCTCATCATTGTTACTTCTGAAATGGTCCAGAGACAGATGCATACCATACCCATAGGGACATTCAACATCATCTAGGGGTTTTTGTCCCCTATTCATCCCCCCCATACCAACACAGTCATTGTCATCAGGCTTGTCTTCTTGCACAGAGTCAGGGATAACAACATCCACCTCAGTGAGCCATTCTTGACAAACTTCAATGTGCGGAACAACGCTGACCAACTTTCCCAATATTGGTCAAGACTAGATATGATCAGAAGACTATTCCAGAACTTCCCCTCTGCCTTATCCCTTCGATTAGAAGCAACACCTGGAGTGACTAGGGAAACCAAAGGAGGGGTTCCCCATACCACTTGTGTAGAGTAGAGATCTGACTCATCACTTCCCTCATCAACCTCATCACCCCTAAAGTTCAAGTGTATAGTTTTTTTCCTATTTTCAGCCCAAGAGTCTGAGGCAGACTCCAATAGTTGAGTGTTAGGGCATCCCACCTTAAAGCTTTCCATAAATAAGAATTCACCATCACTACCATTCTCCTCCGATCTCCTTACAATTTCATCAATAAGCCTATCTGCTTCCAAACCTTTTTCCTTACCCACCTCGCCCGATTTCTCTTTCACATTTATGCCTTCTCCATCCTCCCCACTTTCCACTATAAGCTGTTGTTTCCATTCACCATTACTAGAGCCTAAGACAAGGAAATCAGGGCATTTATAACATTCTTACCTCTAGACTAGCACCCTAGGGCATATGGAGAGATCAGGGTAATTAATGACCTTCGATCTGACAAAGGTCCCAATCTGATCCCCTATAGATTTTAGGGTTTCTGAACCCCAGTATTCATGCGGGAGATTAAAGAGCTTGAACCAAATAGGGACCTCTTTGACCTTTTCCTCCAGGGGGTTAAAATTTGGGTGCCAGTCCTTGATAAATACACCTTGACCATTAATAAGGTAAGGGTCATTGGCAAGGATCCAGAGCTTATCCTACTTCGAGGAGCAGGTAACCATATAAAAACCATTTGTAAGGGGTTTAATAGAAAAAAAGGATTGCCATTGCGCCACACACTAGGCTTTGACTAGACTTAAAGATGTCCATGGGCCCATCCACTTTAAAACAAAGGCAGACTCAGACAGAGAGCAGACAAATTCAACCCAATGTGGGTTTTCGACTAAGATAGATAAAGCAGTAACAGGTTTCACATTGTTACTCACCCGGAGAGAATCACAAGCCACAACTAGAGGGGATTTCGGCCTCCAAAAATTCTTCTCGATTTGATGGAAATTTAAAAAATTTTGGGTTGGGAGGGATTTACTATGGGGCTTTAGCCTCCTATTCTCCCAAACCCTACCATGCCTGAAACCATTTGAGTTAATCTAAATCTTATTCCAATCCCGACGAGGCCCATTAAAGGTAGAATAGTTGTGAAAGGAGTTTCGCCGCTGAGGCCATCTACGGGTGGTTCAGTCGCCATAGCCAAAACCAAAGTGTTGTTGAAAAAATTCTCTTCCTGACCGTTGCTACCGCTCCTCCACCATTGTTTGAAGCTATCTGATATATTCACCTCCATTGTCTGATCTTAGAGTTTTTTTATTTTCTTCCCAGTTTGGTTTTCTACTAACGCTTTAAATTCTTTTAATTTTAGCAATACTTCATTTGATTCTTTGAGTTTAAGAAATTGGATCCAAGTTTTTCTATAGTAATCATCAATGAAAATCACATAATACAAAAATCCTCCTAGTGAGAGAGTTGACATAGGTTCACACAAATCCTGTGTGAATGAGTTCTAATACAATTTTGGTTTTACATTCACTGGAGGGAAATGATCTTTTGATATTTTTTTTCCTAGAGCACACCCTTTACAAGTTCCAATATGATCAGATTTTAGATTAGGTATGCCTGTAGTGATTTTCTTTATGGAAGGAAGAGTGCTAAATCCAAGGTGTCCTAACTTTCTGTGCCAGAGTTGATTAGAATTTGATACTTCATGACGTAGAGCTAATTTGTGATTATTACATAATTTGTATAGGCTTCCATCCCTATACCCTATAGAAATAGAATTTTTAATGTTAGTGTTTTTAGGCCATATTAGCACTTTATCTTCTTGGAATGTAACACAATAGCCTTGATCGGATAGGCCTGAAATAGAGAGCAAGTTCCTTTTTATGCCTGTTCAAAGAGAACGTCTTTTAATTGTAGAGTTACCCATGTTTTCAATTTGGTTGAGCAGGTCCCAATTCCTTTTGCTGGATAAGTGGAGTTGTCTCCAATTGTAACCTCTTCAGAGGAATGTTCTTCTAGGGTCTCAAATTGATCTCTAAATCCAGTTATATGCCGTGATGCTCTGCTATCGATTATCCAATTTTTTTAATTTGAATTTACTTCACTTGATAAGGCCAAGAAGAATAGGGATATTTTTGCTTCTTTGGTTTCAGCTATTGCTGCTTGAATTTTCTTTTTCTCTGAACAAAACCTGTGCGTATGTCCAAGTTTATCACATTTATATCACTGTACTTTAGAGAAATCTCTGGTTTTGTGATTTTTGCTATAGTTTCCCTTCTTATGTTTGAACTTCCTTTTGTTGCTTTTGAAATTTGAATGAGTATGTAGAGCTCGGATCTCTCCTCCTTTGTTTGACCCGATCCCTCTTGATATTAATCAGGATTCCTCTTGAGTGCAGTCATTCTTTAGTTGATTGAACTTAGGTAGAGAAGGGAAACCCATTATACATTGAATTAAAGATTCCCATGAGATAGGTAATCCTCTAAGAGCTATTAATGTTAACTCCATGTCATCAACATTGTTTCCAATAGTAGATAGTTGATCTTTTAATTTGGAAATTCTTAGGAAGTAAGACGTGATGGTTTCCCCTTTGTTCATTTTTAAATTTAGGAGTTGTTGTTTGAGAGTAAGTAATCTACTTGTATTATTGATCTCATATGTCTCTTGAATGGTTTTGAATACTTCATAGGCGATTTTTAACCTTCCTATGGAGGGAAGAATATGGTCCTTAATGACATCGATTATTATTTTCTTAGCTTTGTTGTTACGCCTTTTCCAAGTTGATTTATTAGGCTCATCTTCAGGCATTTTAATATCCTCCTCAACATAGGAATCTAACTCGAGTTCTTGAAGCAAAGTTAGGATTCGTATCTTCCATTAGAAAAAGTTTGTAGCGCCTTCAAGTCTGTCCTCCACTTTAATGCTATTGGCCATTTATTATTTTCCTCTTATATTCTAATAACCAATTTGATATAATTCAGGATTTTTATTTATACGATTCTTCTCTCGAGAGGCTCTGATACCATGTTAGGAATTAAGATCTTTAATAGAGAGAATTCGATGTTCTTTATTGTGCTGTTCACAATGTATTATCTTGAGTAAGTATGTATGTATTTATATTTACTGAATTATAATTGCAAAATTATATATTCGGTATGTTGCAGAGGAGGAGACATGCGCACTGTAATTGATATCTTTCCCCCGCACATACGATTATATTTATATACATAGTATAGGAGTCATGTCTATGTAGAGGCATGACCGTACGTGGCTTAAGCCACGTAGGGTCATGTCTTACATATCCATGCCATTTCATAATTGCTGTTAAGTATATGATAAACCGTATTACATAGCCCACAACACATAGTGTTACGTATAACTATCATACGATAGTTATCGTAACACATTATATATTTATATATATGTGTTACGATAACTATCGTATGATAGTTAATGTAACAGTTCTATTACCATGAGCCAATATCGACTAATTTGATTTCATTAAACAATTACGTATAACATATATGTGGTAAAACCCGATTCAATATAGAATATATATTATATGCAATCGACTATGTCAAATCTTGATAATCATAATTCATTCGAATATATATATATATAAGTTAATCAAATCAAAGCTATAATTTAACAGTAGGAAGAGTGGTATGGCTGCAAGGTAAATGGTACGACTGGCTTAGGAAGCTGCAACCCTTTAAAATTTGCTCATAAATAGTTTTGTATTTGCTACAACCAACTTATATAGGAAATCTTGCAGAAATTACATCAAACAATCCCCAATCGATCTCTAGGTGACATCCTTATTTATTAAATAACTCTAATCTGAATTCACCAAACCCTAGAAACCTTGTTGCTATAGGAAAACCTCTGAAATTTGCATGTAAATCATCCACTATAGCATAAATAGAAACTTTGTATAGATTTCTCTTAACAGTGGACTAGGTTTTCGTCCAATTCACAACTCTCTAAGGGTTTTCCTCGAAAATTACTCGGCAAGAGTTGCGCTGTGAAAGAATTTTGATATTGATCTCATAATAATGAAATAATGCCTCCTCATGTTAGTTTATTGACTTCAAACCCTAATTGACACTTTTAGGGTTTCCACTTTATTTAATTAAGTTTATTTTTAATTCATGTGTTTATACCTATGATGTTGGTTTGGGTTCGAGCTCGGGTTCAAGTTCGGGTTCGAAGAACCGGTTCGCCAGTACCACAAAAAATTGAAAAGGGGTTTGGGTTCATTAGGGTTCCTTAGTACAAAAACATGTAATATATATATATATATAAAGCCTAAAAGCATGAGTTAAGATTAGAATGCCACGTAGTATCATAAAATATTAAAAACATTTAAACACCATAAACTTGTAATTAGCCGATAGGCTATATTGCGTGAGCTTTCAGGAATACCTATCAGACGCTTGAAACTAATTACCTACATTACACAGTGGTTTAAGCATGACACATCAGTTAATTTGTTAGGTAGAAAGACACGTTTGACAGGCTTCATGGCCAGCTGTTTTACTGCAAAATCAAATCAGATTTCATTTTAAATGAAATCCATAATTTATATGCCGACAGACTGGATTGCGTATCTTTTAATAAATGTAGTATCAATTACTTTTAATTTATAGTTTATACAATGTCACACCATATCTTTCAAAATCAAATCGCATTTTTAAAATCAGATTGTATCTTTTAAAATCAAACTGTTTGCCTATTAAATCTTACCTTTAAATGGGAACCTCCGACTACTTCTTTTATGTCTATAATCTCTCCTCAAAATAATGCATGTTCAGGCGTCTTTCTTGGAAGGATCTGTATTTCTACTCCAAAGTATTGTCCAGATTTGAACAAAAAATGTTTTGAGGGTGTACTATATAGACCAAAAATGGAGAAACTATAAGTTTTAATCGAGTAGATAAACTTAATAAACATATCTAAGATAGCAATAAGAAAACTTAATAAACATATCATCCAAACTATGAACTCTTTTATTGCTGAGAAAATTTCACCAAAGTAGACACAGTTTATTTGAGGTGTAAGAGCCCTCAATGTACCACACATATTCAATATCTTGAAGAGCTGTCTAGAAGCCCTCAGACTCAAAGCCATGGCCTCACCAAAACTAAGAAGTTCCAATGTCTCCTTTGTAAGCTCCCTAAAGCACGACTCTGAAATAGAAGGAAGACCGGCTACAAAAGACCTTTCATAGAGATTTCGCTCACATGAATTGAAGACATCTGATAACACCTTCAGAGCCTGCATCCACTTCAAGATATCAATCTCAGTAGGTAGAAAATCGATTGTAAAATTCATGTCATTAGCTGGCTATGCAATAGGCACATTGTCGTCATCCTCTTCCTTAGGAAATTCGACCTCTCCATCTATCCTCTTTTGCAAGTCTTTGGGGTCCTTGTCATCACCAGCAATAGTGCAACCAACAGATACATAGGTACCCAAAATCTCTTTAACAGTTTTGGTGAGAGCTTTTGCCATGAGACGGGGCCTCATTAACTTGGCAATTTTCCTACATAGAGGAAATCTTTGAATTTCTTCCAGATTCTCACAGATCCCTTGGCTCTTAACCAACTCTTCCAGCTGTCGATTCTTGAGCCAATCTGATATGGAGCTCAAAACCCCATACCGCCACCCCTCTGTATTAGAAATAGTGTTCCAAGATCTGTCACTAGCCAAAACCCAGCATTCTTTAGATGCCCATACTCTCAACTCAAATTTGCAAGGTGAAAGATTGTGTCTGCCTGTCCATGACTTTAAATTCACCTCATCCTAGGTGGTGTGCTTCCTCTGACTTTCCCTTTGGTTCCTTCTGTGAGCATTTACTGAGATTTTAGCTAAAGTAGAGGTTTTGGCTCCCATCTTCCCGTCCTCGGCTTCTTTGATAGGAGATTCCTCAATAATCAAAGACTCATCAAAGTTGGCACATATAAGTGCTTCATCATCCCGACCTGCCAATAGAGAAACAAATCTAGAACCGGGACTCAAAATGCACTCATTTACAAGCAAGATGCAAGAAATCATAGAAATTTCTTCTTCAATATTATCACCCACGCATCATTGAAACTCAACAGGTCCTAAATTCTCTGTTTTGATCTTTATTAATTGATGTTCACAGAGGCCTCCTTGAAATTTAGAACCGACATGCCTGTCTAGATGATAGTCAAGGATACCAGTATTGTAGGGCCAATTTACTGCTGACGGTTCTTCTTCCCAATTTTGGGTGGAACTTTCGATACCTTTGACATAATCTGAAGCGTTAGCCATCCTTAAAGACTTTTGAAAGAGCCCCCCTATCGTTTCTTCTTCCAGCCTTGGACAATGTCCATTGGCACCTTCAGCAATTTTTCGGGTGGGCTGAGGAATGTTGTCGACATACTTTGTCATTCTACTCTCCATACTCAAATATTTTCTTCTAAGATTCTATTTTCTGTAGGCATCCGCTTTATCGATAATCTTTTGCGGCTTCTTACCATCTTTAAAAGTATGAAAAGATTCCAAAGGGAAAGCCAAAGTCTGTTTGGTTGTCTTAATTTCTACTGCACTCAAGGACATTTCTTCCTTTCCATTTTTGACAAAAGTCCCAAGCTCCTGGTTATTGGGTGTGGAACACAGTGCCATAGCGTTGCCCTTCTCTAAACAATCTGCTTCATTTATTTCCATTTCGTCTATTTTAGTGGCTAGGTACTCTTCAAGAATTTCATCTATTTCGATTGGTGTAATTTCAGATTCAACAACATCAGCATCTATTTCTTCACCAAGTTTTAATTTCTTATATGAATAATTACAATTACAATCCTCATAATGAAAATTTCCTATTTCTATTTCCCAATTGCTTACCTTTCGTTTCAGCTGCTCTTTCTCAACATCTTGTTGATGTGGATGTTGAGAAATCTTATGCCAAATGTCTGCGCCACTACTGTGAATAGCTCCCACTTTATTCTGACTCTCTACCAAATATAAAGTATCCGATTTGTTCCCTTTTGCAATCAGTAAGGACCCTTTTGTCACCTTCCATTTATTGGATTCCAACTTGACTTTACATCCTTGAGAGAACAATTGCCCAATTGAAATAGAATTAATTTTAATTTGAGGGACATACTTAACATCCCGTAACAACCAACTATTTCCATTGGCTAGTTTTAACAAAACATCTCCTTTCCCAACAATTTTAAGACATTTGTCATTTGCGAGAAAAAGCTTACCAAAATTACCGGTTTTGAAAGTTTTGAAAAACTTCCTGTGTGAAGTAATATGAAATGATGTTCCCGTGTTGAGAACCCAATCATTTGCTGCAACTTCTGTTGTGGTCAAAATAAGAGCATCGCCATATTCCATATCTGCTCCTTGGATTTAACGAAGCTCTGATACCAATTGTAAGTTTTAATCGAGCAGATAAACTTAATAAACATATCTAGGACAGCAATAAGAAAAGTAAAGACAAAACACATAACACAATGATTTATAGTGGTTTGGAAAATATGCTTACGTCCACTCTCAAAGCAGGGAAATCTCTATTTATCGTTTTAACCAATACCAAGTCATGGCACATACACAGCCATTTATAGAAACATATACAACAACCAATTAGGTGAAGAGAGAAGGTGAATGGTCATGTGACCATTGGGCTTCACATACCCAACAACAACCGCCTTGCAATTAAGGAAGAATAAGCCCAAGAGAAAATCTAGCTCAAAAAGTAGTATACTTTCTAGAGACTGTGACAAATATTTTGGATAATTATCCTCCCCTTCTTTTTCTTCAAATTGAATTTCTATACCTTTTTCTGTGTCTCTGGATTCAATGGAGGCTTCTTCAACGCTCATACCAGCCAACCACCATGGCAGTTGTTCGAACAGCCTGAACTGATGGATTGCTTTGCACATTTGCCAGCTCCAGTTCAGTTCAATTGAACTACAAGTCTGGGAAATTGAAAAATGTTGGTGTGGGTTCTCAAAGGTACAAGAGCACATCATCATGAGCTCCAGCTGCAGAGTGAGTAGTGAAATATGATCCCAAAAAAATGTATGATCTCTTTCCTGATTGAATATCCATATATTTTTGGGCTTTTCCCTCTTTCTCACGCCTTGAAATCTATGCTTTTACAAAAGTGATGTCTCTTGCCAATTCCACTCACAGATTCAAGAGATTGAAAAAAATATTGAAGGAAGATGAGATACATGATGTTAAACAAGATCAAACCTCAAAAGAGCAGATCCTTCAAAATAAAGGGATTAATATTAGTAGACTCTTGATGAGCTTTACAAATTGCCCTATTTTAGATTTGAAAGAGAAGCATGTGAAGGATGAAGAGACTGGTTGTTATTAAAAAAATTCAACATCCAAAGGAATAAGAGACCCTTGAGGTCATGAATGTAACTATGGAAGGACAAAAAGTTAAAAGAAATTGAAATCCAAAAAGAAATGGGTTTTGTTGAAGTTGAATAAACTAAAAGTCACATGTATTGTGTATAATGGGCCTTATTAAATATGATGTTTATGAAGCAACTATTGTAAATAAACAAATACCATTATGAAGCAACTATTGTAAATAAATAAATAAATGTAATATATATTTAAATATTTTTATAAAGTATAGAGTGTAGTTTGTATGTTCTTCTTATGTACGCATTGCATGGGAAAATGCAAGGTTTTAATTGGTTTGCTAAACATTAAAATCTATTTCTGGTTTCTTCTCACTTGTACCTACTAATCAAAGAGTGGCATTTTAAAGGTCCAGCTATATTATGGAGCTTGAGCAAAGATTCTACCAAGATTTTAAATGAAAACGTTAATTGTGATTTTCCACATTGCTAGACAAAAAATGGTGTGAAATAATATTATTAATCTACAACTGTTGAAAGTCTTTAAGCGGATTCATTCACAGAAACTTGGCTCTCCACTTTTTCAATATAGAAAAAATTTATGGCAACACTACAAATATCTTCAGTGTTATCACAAGGTTATTTTGGGTGCTCAAAATTTCTATTTTGATTTATTGGGGATAAATTAAAATATTTTAGTAGCGGGAAAGAGTTAACCTCCAAGTCAAAATAAATTTATGATGAAGTCCAAATTAGTATAGAAATACTCCCTGCCTTGTAAAGATTTCAAATAAAATTGTTTGATAGATTTAAGGCTTCAAAGGCTTGCGTAGCAGGCACTGTGAAGATGCCCAGTCTTAGGTTACACTTAGCTCTCAATTCCTTTTTCCTTTTCCTCTCTTTTCTCTCAAATTTATTTGGTGGAGTGAGATATCACAGGGATGCTACAGTGAAGCCCCCGTATCTCATATTCATTCTCTGCTATCTTTCATGCTTGAAATACCTAGCACAAAGAAAAGCCCAAATATAATGAAAATGTCATCAAATATTTTGCATAACCAAATTTTGGTTAAATTCATTCAAGTTAATCTTTTATATATCTAGACACTCTTGTTATTAGTAGCATTGATAATAAGACTTTTTTTTATTGATGACAAGCTCTACAACTAAAAATCCTCAAGTTGAATCCAACGCATAGAAAAACAATCAATTCAAGCTATGGATACACAAATGACTATTGAACCAACCATTACTCATTCATACCATCACTAAATTATAACACATGAATCTCAATTGTGCATCAATGAGCTCACTGTAACATCTTCACAAACAAAGACAACATTGCGAGATTCTAACAATAACTCTAATGAATTCAAATACTTTCCATATTTTTTATTTTCATGTTCATATTGTGTGATTTACAAACAATTATGACCTCATATGTTCACAAATCCATGGTGTATAGGTGTAGATTTACATTTGATAGGGAAATGTTTGAGGTTACCAAGATTATATTTCCTCACCTACAATTGCTTCTCTTAACACATTATTTTTCTATACTATGTAATTTTAACATAAAAACAACTATGCACTTATGACGTAATTCTACTACCTTATTTTTTCCATGTGTAGGAAAGGAAAAATGAACAAGCAAAAAAAATGTTCAGGGCTCATTCCATTAAAAAAACAAATTCACAATTGAAAATGAGCAAATATGTAAAACAAAGATTTTAAAAATGTTTCAAAAAATATTGTTTTGATCTAAAAGTTGTACTACAAATTTATATATACAATAAAGAATATATCTTCTTAACATGTTAATTGAAATGATTCATTTTATTTGAAATCAAGTCAGATTTATGTCAAATCATATGGCTTTCAAATTCTATAAATAAAAATTGCAGAGAGCACAGATAGTGTGGTACGCCAGGGCCTGATACAGTGGTTTGTTATTAAATCGATCAATTTGGCTCTCCATTTTCTCATGTGACCCTCTGTAATCTCCTTCAATGTCTCGAGTGGATGTAGAGAAGAAATGGTCAGGCCTTTGCACAAATTATCCCACAACTGAGACACCTAAGCATCGTTTCCCTCATAGATGCAAAAAAAACCCACCATTCTCAGTAGTTTCACATCTGGCTCTATCAAAATCTAGCTATTCATCAAACTAGCATAGCATTATATAACCTACAACTTCGTAAGAGGAAATGCCTCCATAGATATGAGGTTTCTCACAATAATTTCAGTTTTTTCGTATATTTCTATGGTGGGTAGGCACAGAGTTGAGGCTTCCTTCTCACATCTGATGGATTTTCTGTCGACTCTTATGTACATGATGATTTGAAACTTGGCTTTGATTAAGCTGGAAATGGAAGGGAGAGTGTAATTAAATCACCTTTCTTTTTTTGTGGAAACATGGGCGACAAAGGACTTTGTGTTGGGAAATAACAAGAATGTTAAACCTTGTAAAAACCCTTAAAAATGTTCCAAAACTATGAAGGGAAATTGAGATCAATTCCTGGGATTCACAGTTATTTGGCCAAAAATGATGCAGTGGAATTTAAGAGAAAATCGAATAGCCTAGCAGTAATTCAAAATTGTATTAGAATGTAATATAAACAACAAAGAATATAGCTTCTTAGTATGATAAGTTACATGTACTTTTCTATCGGTGTAACCCCTTGCACCCCTTTTTGGTGCAAGTGCTAGTCACAGCATCATGACATGAATCATGATCATACCATCATAGCATCATATTGACATATACTCAAGTTCAACATCAAAGATTCAAACAATTAAAATGTCATCTGATAAATCATAACTTCAAGTTCACGTATCATTGTTTCAAGTTCAACTAATGGATTAAAAATTTATTAAAATTCTTCTTCTTCTTCATCATCATCTTCTTCTTCATCTTCTTCTACATTGCATCAATTGACTCACAAATAGAGCTAAGGCCAATGGGATCAACCACACCGATAAAATTATTGGTGTCAAAATCTTCAAATTCATCAAGTGCAAGCTGAGAAGTGGAAGCCAACATAAGCCTTTAGAATCCACTTTTTAGGGTGTATGTTGTTATATGGAGCCTAATCAGACTTAGAGGTTAATTTTTCCCCACTTTTATCGGCGCAGTTTCTCCCCAGATTTTTCAATGGGGGTTTGGGGGCAGCGCCTCTTGTGCGCTCCTTGTACAAAAGCACCGAGAGTTATTTTTCTATTTGCTGACATATTCTAACCCTAATAGTGGATGTCAAAAAATAATTAAATTTGCAAAGAAAAGTCAACTTGGCCGCTGACTTTGATCATCCGCGAGACCAAGTTCGCTGGTGGTTTGATGTTTTCTAGCCTAGTCCACCTAGGTCCAAACTGGGCTTGGTCTTGTTCAAACCACCCCCTGTGGGCCGGACTCTGTCCGGGCCCACAGGTAGACTAGACCAGAACCACAAACCAGTTCGTACTGTGGCTGGTCTGGGGGCCCTTGGGGGCGAGCTAGACATCCTAGGTTTATACCCCACAATGACCCCTTATTTAAAACAACATTATCTCCCTAGGACATGGGGTCCTTTTATTCTTTAATAATTTATTATAAAGTGACATTGTTAATCACTTTTATTTTATTTTATTAAATATTAAAGTCAATACTTTAATACTTAATTTTTATTCAAACCCCGTCACATGGCCCCAAATTGAAAATTGATGATGCATGTGCCATCCTAGTGATATCTAAATATAGTAGGTGAACTAACAGTCCCCTTTTAAAAATTAGAGATCCTCCATAAAAAATAGGAACTGCAACCAACGCCTTCAAAACGATTCCTGGGGTCCCCTGATGCGTTTTGGTCAACTCCCAATCAATCCCTAAAAAATAGAAACCCCTCCTAAAAAATAGGAGACTATCTCAAACTATCCAAAACATCTAATAAAGCTCTCTGCTAAGCTCCACAACCCCTAGATGGTTCCCCTAACCACTTTTCTGACCTACTGGAACCCCTGATTATAGGCCAACCTCTGCTATAGTCTAAATTGCCTAAGAAAGAGACATTACAGTTATTAGAGTATTTAATCATATTTAGTTTTGTTATTTTTAGTTGTTCTTTAATGGTCATCTTAGGCTTCTCTTATTAGAAGATGTAGTTGCTATTTGTAGCTTCAATTAAACGGTTTGTTCTTTTTAGAACACCATCATGTAATTTGCTATATATACCTTGTCTATTCATGAATAAGATAATGAACGCAATTAGTTGAACATGGTATTAGAGCAGTAGTCGGTCTAGGTCTGACTCCCTCACGGGAGGGCTCAGGATTTTGGGAGGGTCCTTTTCTTCAGAATCAAGGGTTTTCTTTGTGGCTTTTTTTTTTTCCTGTGTGTGGAATTGTGACCCCAGTTTGTAAAAGTAGTGTCTTTCTATTCGTTGAAAAGGGTGTTCTTGCAAGATTGAATGTTTTTTTGCTGGTGGTTTTTTGTATTATTTGATATTCGAGCTATTTTAGGGCTTATGACGGCTCTCTGCAAATCGCGTTCTTCACATTTGACAACATTCTCTGTGTTTTTTGCGTGAAATTTCTGTGACGGCTCATGTGTTTTGGCACCCTCTGCGTGTGAAGTTGTGAAGAATTTTTTTGGGTTTTCAATGCATTTTTCTTTGATACGCCAATTTTTTTGTGCTTGTATTTTTCTATGACCTCATCCCGCCATTTTGGAGGCCATTTTTCTCAACATTTTGGAGTGCAAGGGCATTTTTACTTCCCATGTGACAACCTCCATTTTGGGTTTCATCTCGTGTCGTTTTCTATGTATTTTGTGGGCACCATTTTGTTCTTTGGTGGTGAATTGTGGGTTTTTGAGGATTGTACACCATTTTTTCCTACCTTCTTTTATCCCGTGAGAAAGGTTTTTCATAAGAAATGACAAGCCCAATGTTTTGGTGGTGGCAACCTGCATTTCTCTTTTTGTGATTTTTCACAATTTTTTTGAAACAAAATTGTCTGGAGTTTGTGCCTTCGGCTAGGGTTTCTGGCTAAAGGCGTTTCATCTCTCTATTCATCTTGGAATTTGTTCGCCTCTCTTTTTAGCAGAAATAAATCATTGGAGGTTTTTTTTTCCTATTTTTTCAAAACAAAAAAATGTGGATTTCATTTTGTTTGTTTTCTAATTTTTGCCCTTAAAAATAAGTTTTTGTTTTTTTTTTTCTAATTTTTCTAAACAAAAAAATTAGTGGTTTGAGTTTGTATAATTTTTCCTCAAAAATTATTCTGGGTTTTTATAAAATTTTCCTCACAAATTCTTTCTGGTTTTGATCTATTTTTAACCACAAAAGTTGTCTGATTTTTTTGATTTTTCTCCTCAAAAATCATGTTTGGTTTTCACGATTTTTCCTGTTAAAAATTGTTTTTGGGTTTTTTCCTTAAAAAATTATTGTAAGGTTTTATAATTTTTTCCTCAAAATTATTGTCACCCCAAGTTGTCGGGATAGGGGAACAGGGAAATAGGTTTCCAGGACATTTTTTTTTCCCGGAGTAGTGGACGGCTAATATATATTAAAAAATAGGGTAAGTTTAAAATATATAGGGGAATCTGAAAGTTCAAATATATTCATATGATATAACATAATAATAATCATCAAAGCAACCTTATAACATTGATAAATCTAAAATCAATGTCTCTTTGCAAAGGTAACAAATCTTTCACACTTGATTATGTGTGGGAGTCAACTTACAAAATGACCTAGTACAAGTGAGGCAAATGACCCACTTATCCACTTTTCTACAATGAAAAGTGCAATAATAGGCCTCTTGGACACACAAGCATCTTGAAACAACAATGTTTGGTCCGTAAAAGCTAAGATCACATTCATTAGCCCTCTAATGCACTTGTCAATTCTGGTTTACTGATTATAACCCGCTTGTTCACTTGGAAGGTATAAATTATCTTGGAATTCACTTAATTTTTCTTCTCCTTCCCTCTTGGTCATTTATAGTAGACCAAACAAACTTGTAAAGTTCATGAAAAGTCGGAAAGGGAAATTTGAAGTATTTCGAGGCATTGTAAACAATTTCTTAACATGTGGAGAAACCATTGGTTCATGCAATGATGATCCACAAAAACAATGAAGTGGGTGTTGGATTGGAGATGGTTGATATCTCTTGGTTCCATTGATTTTCTAATTTTTGTGTCTAATAGGGCAATGGATTATCTGATCCTTGAAATGTGTGAAGATTAATATTATAAAAAAGACTTGCTTTATGGACGTTGCCAAAAATGGCTGTTCATCCCGAGATAGTAGGGGAACGACCAAGCTGTCCCCAACTGTTTGGGGGATGGTCAAAGGTTTCCAGAACAAGAGTTGACTATTTCTGAGTTTCCGAGACAGTTTTCAATTTTTTGCATGATCGGGGATGGCTTGGAAATGTTTCCAGTCATCCCCAAGTCCCCTAAACACTTTTTGTTTCCGGTACTTGGGCATTTAGGGTGGAAATGCATTTTTGGGAAACACTAAAACTTGTAAGGTTTTACAAATTTTCCCTCAATAAAATACTATAAGGTTTTATGATTTTTTCCTCAAAAAATTACTCATAGGTTTATGATTTTTTAATTACTGTAAGGTTTTATGATTTTTTTCCTCAAAAAAATATTGCAAGTTTTTATGATTTTTTCCTCAAAATTACTGTTTCGTGGGTGATCTAAACATCACAAGGGTTTGGCAATTTTATCCACAAAAATCATGTTCTGAATCACACCTAGAGTAGAGTTGCTAGGGCAACGAACCACACAAGGGTTTGGCGATTTTCTCCTCAAAATTGTGCTTTTCGTTTGAGAAGTTGTTCTCGGTATCTCTGGCTTCAGGGGATAGTTTTTGTTTTTCCAACATCAGGTTGGAAGGGTCTTGGATGTCTTGTTCATTTCCAAACATTTGCTGAATCAGGGAGGGTCGCAACTATAAGCTCATTTTGCAGATCATTTTTCTTTGCATTTGTGATTAGAAGGGGGCACCCTTCTATGCATTTGTGACCACAAGACCTGCAAATTGCCTTCTGTAGGGTTGATAGAATGACCATTAAGAGAGGTTATTAGAATATTTAGTTATATTTAGTTTGTTATTTTTAGTTTTTCTTTATTAGGCTTCTTTTATTAGAAGACATAGTTGTAATTTTTAGCTTCAATTAAACAATTTGTTCTTTTTAGAACATCGTCATGTAATTTGCAATTTGTTCTTTGTAATGAATAAGATAATGAATGCAATTACCTGAACTTGTGTGTGTGTGTCTATATATATAGGGTTAGACGTATGTTTGTGTGTGTGTGTCTATATATATATACATATTTGTTTTTGTATGTATGCATGCATGCATGCATGTATGTATATGTTGCTTATGTTATGATTGCATGATTCAAATCTAGGATCATATTTTTTAAAGAAATATTCACTATGTAAGATGTAACCCAAACCCTAAATTGTTGCAATTGTGATATTACAAAAAATTCTTGCACAAATTGGGAAGGGGACATCACAATGTTAAATCCATTTTATTGAAAGTGCATCCTCAAAATTTGGCGATGCCATCCTTACTCCTAGACAATTTTCTTATAAAACTCTGGAAGATATGATCCGTCTCTCCTAGCTAAAGAAATGAGGACTATTGCAGAAGATACAAAAATTGACTCTCAAATTGAGATATCATTATATTCAAAGCATAGAAGATTTGATAAGAATAAAAGGGGGATAAATTGCTATTATTTCAAGAAATGAGTTACACAACTTGGAAGTCTAGAAATTGGGCAAATGATGTTCTCAAGGGAAAGATCAAGGAAGCTAGTAGCCATTGTTGAAGATTGTTTGAATGCTAACAGTGGTGAAGAATTTACTTTTAGTTTTAATGCTAGTTCTTCGAGGAGAGGTAGGAAGCCAATGTAGAGAAAGCTTTGAATGGATGGTTTCTTGGTTAGATTGGCAGTCTTTGATATTGAGAGTCATACCTTTACGAAGGTCATGTGGCAATTTAATGGAGTTCTATTTGTATAGATAAGCATGAATATTTGCCCAATGGTTTGGGAGGTCTGTGATTTGGGAGTTTGTGGTGGTTGTAGACACCTAAAAATGACTAATGCATTATTCTAGTAACTTAGGAATTTGGCTTGGGAGCTATGATTTTACGAGGGTTATGAGGTAGCTTGATGGAGATCTACTTGGTTGAAAAATCATTTTCAAAGAAAAGCTTATGAAGAATTCATGTTTTTAAATTTTTTTTGATTTGTGTATGTTAGTTTAATTGTTTTTGATCTATGTATGTTAGTTTGTTTGTTATAGTGTAGTAAGTCAGTATTAGAGATTATTAAGACCGACTTTGTAAAAAATTCACTTTAGTGAACTAATTTAAATTAGTTTATTTCTATTATTAGTTCGCTATTTTTAGAGTAGTTGTTAGTTTTTATCTTCACTCTAAACTCATTTAAGAAGGTATTTGTCAATGTAATTTTTTATTGAATGTAATAGAATATTTTAGTGTGTTTGTCTATTTATTATATTTCAACAACTTAAACATAAATCAAACATACATCCAATGAAGCTTAATACAAGAACACATAACACATGATATGTTTACGGGAAAACTTTGATCAGAGGAAAACCCCGATGGGAATTGGTACCCACAAATATTGCTCTAGTCTAATGAACCTGTTAAAGTTCCTTTTCCTTGTTGGGAGCAGTCTTTACAATCCAAGTACAATGACCCTGTTAGGAGTCTTAGACCCTATTAGGAGTCTATTACAAAACCCTATTAAAGGTATATGGCTCAATTCCTGATCTCACTTCCCAATAAGATGAAGGATACAACCTTCTGATAGTTGATATACACTATATCAAAAGTGAACTATTGTGATGACACTGCTGTCTGATCAGTTCCGTGTATGTGCGGATGCTCTTACTCTCTTAAAGAAATTTATCTCATACTGAATTCATCATACTGCTCTTCTATATCTTTCTCATGCATATTATTTGACACTTGTAACATAACTTTACATTACATACTTATATGTTCATACCCGAATAGACGTGACCCAAAATAAGACTTATGGTCGGCCCTAAAACATAATACACAATGCTTCTGAGCAAGTCAGCTTAAGTGTGTTTACAAAAATACTAAAGACATTATTACAAAAATATAATCAAAGGTGCTTGGTCATTACACAACAAAATAATATACACTGATCAAAACACTAGTCAACTTTCATGCTATGTCTTCTGGACTGCTGGTGTACTAATCTGTCTGTAACTTCTCCATACTATCATGTCGTACCATGCGTGTCTAGACTTAGTATGTAGACATCTCATAGAACATATATCTAAACACGCATACTCTGATTCGGTCTCTCGCATGTGCACTGATGTGCTGATCGTTGTATATCTCTATTTGCTCTGTATTCCATACTTAGTCATTTATCTTCTAAGTTATCTTTGACAAAAAATATGACTTTTTTGCCATGATGACAACATAAAATAAGTCATGTATCCTCTAGGAGTCAACTTGCCAACAATCTCCCCCTTTGTCATTTATGGCAACAAAGGAATGTGGCCAAGTTTCTCAAAATGACTTAACACACAAAATAACTGTATATCTCTTAACATATATATATATATATTTCTCCCCATATATACACATTCTCTATTACTCCCCATTTGACATTAATGACAAAGGTGTACAAAACTTGTAAGTATTCTAGATACTTACTCCATGTAAACATCTGGGTACACAATCTGAAGAGATTGGACCTCTTTCTGCCAGAATACCTTCATGGCATCAACTGTCTGAAGATGCACGCATAAGGCATATGTCAGCTTCTCCATCTTTATCAAATCCATGTAGGGACCTTGATCACATGTCACAATGGTGGCATCAATCTATTTGATGTTTTCATTCAGAACTACTAGAGAGGGCGCAAGTGCATTTCTCAACTGAGTTTGTTTGACTCTTATCTTGCTGATTTCCAACTTAGCCTTTTCAATTTTGTCTAACTTACCTTGATAGACATTGTTGCATATGTTCATGTTTTGGGTAGATGTCTCAACTAATTTTTTGATAGTGTCCACCATGATCTCTTCCTCTTCTATCTTCTTGATATGCTCAGAGGTAAACTTTACTCTATCCATGCAGTTTTCTATAACCTTCTTACCCTTAGCTGCCAATTCTTTCAATATGGATTGCCCAATTTTTAAAGATTTGAAGTCTAAGGTAAAATTATTTACCAGTTCATTCAATCTCTCCTTTTTATATTCATCTTCTGCAATTCTAGTAGTAGAGTCTACTAGGTCTGTAAAGTGTGCTTTGAAGCTTGTTAGAATGTTGTCGACATCTTCAACTGATTGAATCTTGGCTACTTTCTTGTCTGCAGGTACTAAATCATTCAGAATGTTAACTGACTCCAAGAAAAGAGGGTTCCTCATAACCTATTTTTCTTTTTCCTTTTCCATAGCTAGCATGCTGATCTTTATTAAGTCTTCTTCTCCCCATGCATCTAGACTTGCTGAATCAGGAGTTAAGCTTGACAACAATGAAGTAGATGGTAAAGTGGATGAAGTGAATATAGTATTTTGACTAGTATTCATGCATTCACTCTTTACTGGAATCTCCTTGATTGGTGTCTCTTTATCTTGAGTATCTTTTTCTTCATTCAAGTCTATTGAATCATTAGAGGGAACTTCATCCTGCTATACAAATGTATCATCAGTGCACATCTCTTTAGTGCTTACAAATGCTTTATCAAATTTTTCCATGTCATTGTCAGATGTTGTCATGGATATCTTAATGTTATCAACCATTATAGTATCTTCAGAGTCTTTTGTTGTATCAAAAGTTATTGACACTGAGGGCGCTGAAACCTATGGACTTGTCATAGGTGTATTTTGAATTATTGGTTCTGTAACCTATTTGGGAGGAGTTGGAGTTACCTTAGTTGTAGGCATCATTGATGGATACATGTGTCTATCCATAAACACTTGTGCAAATGCCTTTTTAGTTTCTTTTTCTATCTGCTCATACTCTTTGTTCATAATCTGAAGATTCCTTGTCTTGGTTCTAAGATGAGGCTTCACCAAATCTAATAGAATTGCCTTCTCATCATGTGAGCATACAGGGAGAAGATTATCCAATGTTTCTTCTCTTATCCTCGTGTCTTCCTCAATTGCATGTCTCTTCATTATTTCCAGTAAGTTCCATAACTTATCAGGTATCACTGTTTTGAGTTCAAGAACTGACTTCTTAAAATTTATCATGTGAGAGATGATCATAGAATGTATCTCAGTTTTATCTATCTCTTGATACTTGTCATAAACCTTAGCAAGTGTGTCTAGTATTCCTTCATTAACAATCCTATTCTTCAAGACATTTAGACTAGGTCTGAATCCTACCTCAGGAGGAGCTTGAGTGTTCCTTGCTATGCTCCGTGTGTTTCTTGAGGATGGGTGATTTGTGGGCGCTTCCTTCCTTCCTCTAGACTTCTTGCTTGGTATAGAAGGTGGAGGTGAGTCTAGGTCAATGGTGGTAGAGGGCATAGAGGTTCTCTCTACTTTCTTCTATTTCTGGATGTCATTAGTCTTCTCAAGTTCTTTGGCTATCTTGACTTCTCTAGCTTTTTCAAGATCTTCTTGAGTGACACCATGAACTCTTAGAATGCTAGATGTAATCTTAGATGCCTTTATTTTGTTATCAACACTATGTAATACATAATCAAGTGCATTAGTCTTCTCTCTGTAAGTGCCCCATCTGGGCTCATTGGGATCTTTGGGTGCAAACAAAAGGACCTGTGCATATCCTTCCAATACATGTCCCTCCATTTCATACCCAAGTGGATGAATCCATTTAGTTCTAGGCTCGACTGCCTCCATGCAAGTGCAGTCAGTCTCTACCATGAAGCATATGGTTTCTTTATACTTTTCAACAATCTTCTCAGGTATCCTGAACCTCTTCTGCATCTTGATCCTGAAGGTTTTTATGTCCATGTCCATAGCATCTTTTGCACTACTCTCTGATGTGGCTTTAAGTGAAATCTGAGACATTGTGGGTTTTCTTCTGTCTAGGTACAAATTTGCAACCTTACCAACAATATGGAAGTAAAGATAGATAATTAAAGACCCAAACCTGAATGTCTTTCTCTTGTCATGCTTGATAACTCAAATGTTGTTAATCAATTGAGCGTGCAATATCTCACATAGATTGTACTGAGTGTTATCCTTCACCACTTTGATAGCTACTAGAACAGTTGCTGTAGAGACACTATTCAATCTACTTGCTTGCTGGAACTTGTAACCAATGGATCATAGTTAGAAGCTTTATGTCTTCTTCCTTAATAGGATCAACAGTCATACCACACCTGTCACTTCTGGATAGGCATGCTTGCTCAACCTGTTTCTTGACATCCTTGCCAATAGGAAGAACTGGTCCAGTATTAGGAAGTCCAGTCATGTTATGGATTAGGTCTACAGTAATATAGATGGGAACTTCACCAATCTAGTAGAGGTCATCATGAATCCTGCTCAACAAGATTTTAACCCATTCTGGTTCGTAGAATTCATGCACATTTGAAAAATTGAAGATAGGGTTGTCTGTGAGGTGCGCGTATTCATCCTTGAATGAATAGTCTTGTTTCATC
Organism: Thuja plicata; assembly: GCA_018584345.1. Taxonomy (NCBI): domain Eukaryota; kingdom Viridiplantae; phylum Streptophyta; class Pinopsida; order Cupressales; family Cupressaceae; genus Thuja; species Thuja plicata. The sequence goes on along the minus strand of MU227953.1, from coordinate 299,201 downwards.
ATCGAAACCATGAGAGTGGCTATACTATTATCTCCAATTGTTTCCTTTTTACAATAAATGTATGTGCGGATGTCTTCTACGTGAACGACACCTAATGGAGTTTTGGAGAAAGCTCCTTCTGCATCATCTAGCATGGATTTAAACAGATGCCTCTTAAATACAAATCTCTTCCTCTTTGCAATGTCAAATACAACTGGAGTCGCCATACTTACTTGATGATTGATTAAACAGGGTTTCACAAAAATCTGAAACGACGCGACTGCTAGGGTTCCGTTCCAACTTATTAACCGTTCTTCTTAACCACCAAATCTATTATGCTTCCATGCTTTGATGCTCAGTTCTCCTGTGCTCTCCAAATTCTGTGATCTCAAATGCAAATGTTAAGACGATTGAACACTTACATCTTCTTATTAAAGTTACTGCATTTAATGTTTGCAACCGTACATGGTTTTCACAGAGAATATCAAACATGGTTCTGAATGCATTATAGATAGTGCATGTATGCATACTGCTATATTATGTGATCATAAGCATGAATCCATAGGTGCATACTCAGAGGTGAGTATACCAGCCACGTAGGGGTTCCGAGCTAGAATAGCTCCCCCTAAGACCAAGAAGGTCTATTTAACCTAAAATAGAGGATGCGTCCACCGTGGATGCATCAACTACTTTTTCAACATCATTGTGCTTCTTTACTTCAACCCAAATTTTTCTTGAATCTACTTTTTCTTGAAAAACTTGACTTCTTCTACTTCAAATATTGATTTCTTAGGATCCTCTTATTTTTGAGTTTTGGATCTACAAAACCTTGAGATGTGTCCATCTTTTCCACATGTGTGACAAATGATAGGAGGTCTGCTATTTTTTTTCATCATGCTGCACTACTTTGCTGTGTGTCCATTGTAGTTACATATCTGACATGTAATGTTCTGCAAATTTCTTTGAGGCCGATTTCTTTGATTGTTTTGATTCATTCTTCTCTGATTCTACTGTGACTGATTTCTTTGTGTAGACACCCTAAAATGGACAGGCTTGCGAATTTACATTAAAAACACTATTTTTATCTATTAATTAATGGTTTTTTAATCATTAATTAATCATCTATTTTCTTCTAAATTCATTCCCCAAATCATCTAATCAAATTCCCAAAATTAATTAAATAATTAATTTTATTTAATTAATTAACCTTAATTGATTAATTAAATTCAATTTCCTATAGTTTAAATTCACATATTTAAACTTAATAATTAAATTCTTCCAATTAAGTTAATTTCAATTAAATTAATTTAATTTTATTCAATAAAGAAATTCTTAATAAAAAAGAATTCAATTATCTCACATGTTGAAAACATTAATTAAATAAATGAATTAAATATTCATTTATCTTCAAAGAGATAACTCCAATCAACTCACATGGGTTACTCCACCCATCTCTCTAGTCGACATGGGTAACTTCACCCACCTCTTCAGTTCAAAAAGGTAACTCACAATTAGCTCTTTAGTTTACCAAGCTTTATCTCTTCTTTTACTAAATGAAGAGGTGGAGTTCACTGATGGCTTCTCCAGTTCCTTTTAATCTCAACCATTCATCTCCCTATCTCTAGGATTGATCTCAACCATTCATATCATCACCAATTCCTATAAAATCAACCCTTCATAACCATTTGAAGGATCCAAGATTTCAAGCTCTCGTGCGCCATTACTATGTCAGTTTGGTTCTAGTATTCAAGCCATCTTGCGATCACACACACATTTCAATTAGCAAATTCTCGACGCTTCTCAAGTCATAGAGGCTGCCCCACCAATACTGAGCATCAAGAACAACATTTCAGAAGGTAGAGAGAAATAATAGAAGCTTCAAGCATTGTGGGGTTTTCATTTATTTGTTTTCCTTTCTCTTGCTTGTACATTTTATTGATTACGTTTCAAAGTTATTCATTTTAGTAGTATTTGTGTATTGGATTTATATCATTTGTAAAACCTTTGCTACTAACCCTTGCCTTTGGAAAGCTTGGGAGCCACGGATAACAAAACGGAGGCATACATTTTGGTGAACCCAACGTGAATAAAATAGCCCCAATATCTCTTGCAGACGACAAACAAGAATGATCAACCACAGTCGTACGGTCGCAAATCTAAAAATCTGTCTTTTTTTCGATATCTGTGTTATTTCACAATTGTTGGTATTTTGCCACAATCGACAAAATTTTGTCACAATCGACTGGTTTAATACCACAATTGATTGCAGGCTTTCACAGTATTATTCTGTCATCTTTTGTCTTCTTTCTTCTGGTACTTTTCTGCAATTGCCTGATCTGAGCCGCAATCTTCATTATTTTGCCGCAATTGCCCGATCTGTGCCGCAATTGACAGTGCTTCTCCACAGTTGCCAGTGCTTTGCCGCAATCGCCAGATCTTTGCAGCAATCGGTAGTATTTTTCTGCAATCGCAAGAAATATTGAATATTAGATCCAAATCTTCTGTTCATTTATTTCTAAACTGACATTTTTTGGTTTTCTATGTAGGACCAGAAAAATATTCAATATTTCTTGCGATTGCGGAAAAATACTACCCAGACAAATCACCGAGAACAGAGAAGGGCAAGTTATTGTGAGTATCAATCATTCATTGTTTCAAAGTTGCATATACTCTCATTTTGAAAGAATCCTTTTGATACTAACCTATCTAAACAAAGCAAACTAAAATGAATTCACTTGTCGATTTGGGTTTAAAAATAATAGTGCTTGCCAAACATATCACATTCACATTTCGAATTTGGGCTTAAAATTGACGTGGGGACTAAAATTGAACAAAGGCAAAAAATCTCTCAAATTGGTGCATTAAAACTGAACAAGCAATCAACACCTACTTTTTGGACTTAAAATTGAACACTCGTGCTTGTATCGTGGTGTAGTTTAGTTCACATTTCAAAATTTGGAGCTTAATCAATTTACCTTGTGTCTTGAGTTTTGGGTGCACTTGCAGTTAGATTACAAACCTTTATACTTTTTTTAGAAAGGCATGTCCGGGGAATGCGCTTCTTCCTCAGAGAACGACCTTAAACTGGTAATCCTTCCGATTGGTATATAAACAAGGTGCGAACCAAAGTTTCGTCTTATCTAGCCAAGCTTGGGCAAGGCATGTTGGTGATATTCTGGATATGGTGAATATCCCTAAGGAGCAAGCATGATCAACTAGGCTCTTAAGTGAGTCACGCACGTACAAACCAATTGGAGAGACACCATAGACGCTTACTATAACCTTGATTAATTAGAAGCCAACCCGTTTTACCTCCAAACAAGTACCTTATTATAGTGCAAGGGGTTGCAGAATTTCCCCCCAAGATTCCCAACATATGTCCCACGGTATTTGTGTAGTGAAAGAGATCTTCACTCCACGGCAAAAATACCTGGAAACGACAAAAACACGGGCACCTACGTCATGGACCTTCATGTCCTAGTAGCATGACAATTGTTGTGTGAGCTAACAGGAATTCAAGCATTGGGCATATAACATTATATTCTGAAGCCATTGACCTAGATTAATCTGACTGTTCATTGTTGAGACCTCGTGATAACCTTGCAACTTGAAAAATTTGTAGAACATACACATTTTTAGTCTTCATTCTTCAAAACATAGTGTCTGTCGTGCTTGTTCCTTTGATCAATTTTTGAAAATGCAAAACAAAACATCCAAACTATCAAAATGAGTCAAACATGTTAAAGTCTAGGGTTGTTAACGTCAACTGTCTTGCAAATCAAAAGCATTGTTCCAAAAAAATTTCAAAATTGTCAAGCAATGATACTTATCCTCTAGCATTTTTTTAGATTGTTCCTCATTTACCGCAATTGCCCGCATTGTGCCACAATTGAAGGAAGTCTACCACAATTAACTTGTTTATTGCTACAATCATCATTTTTATTACCACAATCAATGATAAACTATCACAATCAATCATTTACTTTACTGCAATCAGTGAAGTTGTACCGCAATTGACCAGAGATACATTATTCCTATTTTGACCTAAAACCTTGAAAGAATTCTTCATTTGGTGTCCAAAACTAGTGCCTATCCCAGGAAAACATGAAGAACATTGTGTGAATCTCCAAACATTAAAGATTCTCCCTTCTTTGTAAAAGCACGATTATTGTCAAAAACATTGTTATTTCGAAAGCTCAGACTCGAAATACCTTGATCTCATCATATCAAACATCATCATCTTTATCAAAGTGACTTTGTCCAAGGAAAAGGTCATAAAATCCTATCTTTTTATCATCACCACTTTGAGATCAAGTTATATCAAAATCTGTCCTTAGAATTACCCTTGTCCAAAACATAACTCAGACTTCCTCAGAAAGGATTTTTCTTCCTTGTTTTCTTTATATCACTTGTTTTAGTTACAAAACCTGGACCACACTATGTCTCAAACACCTCATGGAGGCCCCTACACAAGGTCTAAGGCTAGAACTCAACTTGATGAGTCATATATCAACTGATTCCCCACTCGGGAAACAGAGCAAGAGAATGATCCTTTCGTGAATACCAGTTTTTCTCTATTCATTGAATAGCCCCATGGGGAAGCCTTTTCCAAGATATCACAGAAGCAAAGCTTGAAGATGTGGAGCAAGATGCTTACTCCATGAAAGTATTTGACACTGTTGTAGAGAGGAACCCTGAACATTACTTAGCCATGCTAATAAAGAAGGGATTCAAACTCCCTGCTAAATTCAGTGTATCGACTATATGGCTCGAAAACCCTCTTGCAGGTCAAAAAACTACTCAGCCTCCTTAGATACTACCTGTTGTGTCTCAGATCTTTCCACCATTGGTCTTATCTACATCGACATAGACTATACCCAGTCAAACCAATGACCAGACCCAGGCCAGCACATCTTCCACTCAAAGCATGACAGACTCACAACTAAGTGCACCCATGCTCACTAGTATGCCTCCACCTTTGGTCTCATGGCCAGGACAATCAAGCTCTCATGCTATGCCTTCCATCCCACCAAACACCAACTATTCTGAAACTATGTCATTGCTACAGTCAATTCACACTAGTCTGGGGATCAACACCTCATGCCCACAGGGATCCATCTCTATAGGAGTGACTTACAATAAATGTCCACCCAAGGCTACATCTTTTCCCATTCTGGCATCAATCCAACCCCTGCAACAACAACCCCAGCTTCAGTTGCCTCAAACCCAACCCCTACAACAACAACCCTAGCTTCAGTTGCCTCAATTCCAATGCCCGCAACAACAACCCCAGCTTCAGTTGCCTCAATTCCAACCTCCGCAACAACAACCCCAGCTACAGTTTCCTCAATTCCAACCTCAGCAACAACAACCCCAACTTTGACCCCAATCTTAGCAGCAGTAATATCTACCCTAGTAGTATCAACCCTAGTTCCAATCACAACAGAAAACACATCAAAACCCACCATGGGCTACCCATGTGCCCCCATTTACAAATCACTCAGGGGGAATCAATATCAAGCCCCTAGGATGAAGTCCTATGTTCCTACTCAAGGGACACAGAGGCACAGCCTCATACCCACTACAACACAGAGGAACATCCTCACACATCAACCTCAAAACCAAATGGACATGTTAATGCAACAAGTGCAAACCCTTCAAACCCAAATGATGGATATGCAAAGTCAGGGGCAAACTAAATCCTACACCATAGAGGATTCTCATACCCATACCCCTTTGACCATTCTCTCCACATGTCTCTGTTTCCAAATCACTTCTTGTTCCCAAAATTTGACAAATATAGGGGCAGTACCAACCCTATTGAACATATCTGAGAGTTTTTTTGCTAGTTGCGTCGAAGTTTCCCATGATGAGACATATTTAATGTGACTGTTCCCACAAAGCCTGGCCATACCAGCAATGGAATGGTTCTCACATTTACCTCATGGCATTTAGTCTTGGGGTGAACTGGCTGAAAAGTTCATAGCTCACTTCCATCATAACATCGAGCACAAGGTCAGCATCAAGGACCTTTGAGATATCAAACAGAAGGATGGAGAGTCTTTTGTGAAGTTCCTATAGAGATGGAGGAACATGAAAAATCACATAACATATGATGTGCCCGAACAAGACTTAATAGTCATGTTTGTTGACAATCTAATTCCAGACATGTCATTCACAACAGAGTTACAGTTAGCTCCAAACTTCACACAACTCATCAAAAGAGGAGTTCGTTGTGAGCAGAACTTAGTCAAATGAGGAATCCTTATAGATTACACACAAATGAATATAAACAAAAAAGCAATGGACAAAGCTAAGTGGTGGAACAAAAACAAAAATTTCACTAGCGATGGTGTCATTGATGTGAAGACAGTCAACTATGCACAACCTAAGGTGTCACTGCAAGGCGCACCTATGGCCAACTAAAAACCCACAGGGCCCACTCAACAAGCATACATCCAAAACCAACCTCCTCTTGTACAAGCGGTCGGTGTGTCAAATAGTCAACAACATAATCAACGTAGACCACGGTTTCAATTCCAGCAATGAGATTTCACACCATTGGGAGAGCCGATAGAATCAACTTTATGCAAGTTGATACAATCAAAGACTATCAATCTCCTAGAAATCAGGGACTTTGAACAAGATGAAAACAAACCAAGGTGGTATAATGACAAGGACTTCTACGAGTTCCATTGGAACATGTTATCCAAGACCTAATTGACACAGGGACCATCGATGTGACACATACCCAAACCAAAGGCACAACTGATCACACTATTTTCAATGATACCTTTTGTGATCACAAGGGAAAAGCCTCCGGGTCTGGTGGAAAAGAAAAACAAGTCAAATATACATATGCCAACAGTGATAATGTTATCAATTGCTTCAATCCTTCAGATAGCCATATGGCTACAATCACTATCAAAGACCAAGGTAACAATTGTGCTATAACAACGCATCGCACCAGAGTCATCTTGCAAGGATTACCATCCTCACCTACTATATCTGCCAATCCTAAAGCAAACTTAGATCCACAGACAAGCACAATGGACCAACTAAAGCGCACACATGCCTTGATCTCCATGTTTGACCTATTGCGCATATCTCCACAGCATAAATTGGCACTTGACCAAGCCCTTCAGAATGCAGATGTCCCAAGGGACATAACACTAGAGAGCTTACAAATGATGGTTAACCATATAGATTCTAAAAAACATGCCACATTTACAGACTGTGATGTGTCACCACATAAAACCCTGCATAATTATCCTTTGCACTTACTTGTCCAGGTCCACAAAAGCACTATTCGTAGGGTCCTTATTGATGGTGGAGATGGGTTAAACATCTATACTCTAAAGTTAATCAAGCAACTGGGCTATTCAGAATCAAGCATTGATGTCACAAGGAGGATAACTATTAGATCTTATGATGAAGAGGAAAGGTCCTCTAAAGGTATTATCATTCTACCTATCTGTATTGGTCCTGTGGTAAAAAAAACTCCCTTCCAAATCTTAGACTTTGAGTTGGGATACAACATGCTACTAGGGAGACCTTGGATACATGAAATGCAAGCTGTACCTTTGACATACCATCAATGCATCAAGTTCCCACACAGGGGAGAGGAAATCATCATAGAGGGAGATCCCAATCCTTTCCAATATTGTAATGCAGTCCAAATCAACACTAATAACCAGGTACCATCAAACCAAGATGTAAGCATCCCATCCTCTTCAGATTTGAATCCTAAGGATGTCACACGGACAATAGGAAAGATAGTCATTAACTAGGATGCAAGTATTCCCTCCTCTTCAGATTCAAATCTTAAAGATATCACACAGAAAGTGGGCAAGATATCCATTACTGACAAGGGCTGTAGTGAATACATATATGAAGAGGCTTTCTTCATCACGCACATGCCTCAGAGCCTAAGAACTTATGGCATGCCACAACCTGTCATTACAATAGAAACTCCATAGCCTGTTCTATTCAGATGTCCACCCACAACCTTTGTCCGATGGGGAGACATAGCAGAAGAAAATCCATTTGAACAAGACATCAATACCTGGTTATAGCAAGACCCTCCAGAGACAATCCGACCACCACTACCCCTGTCAAACTATGGTAATGGTTACACAATGCTACAAATATTTAGGTACGATGGTACAACTGGGCTAGGGGAAAGACAACAAGGCATAATGGAATTGTCTCTCCCGCCAACCAAGAGAAACATGAGAGGGTTGGGCTATGGACAATAGAGAACCAGTTCTATGATCCAAGACATTCAAGTGAATCAGGAACAAATATCAGAGATGCACCAGGGGCACAACATAGAACATGTCTTGATAGGAAAAATATTAGCATAGTTGTTTCCTGCCGAAGATGGAACTACACAAACCCGAATAGACCTCCACATAGCAATCAATGCTAACCAAGGAAGTGAGACATTTGATGAGCATTCTATTGAGACTAACTCCCACGAGTATGAGTGGAGATCCCTTCACAACTCTGAACCATCGATCCCAAATTATTCCCCTCGGTCAGACACTATCATAAATCTAGAAGACTTATTTGATCAAATGACCATTACCAAATAAACCTGCATAGACAAGCATGTCATTTATCAGACCTCTAGTGGTGCGTCCACATCATAGTCCAATTTTGTAGGAACCATGTTGGTAGTCCCTTTCAGTCAACCAGAGTCAAACAACCATGAAAAAATCTATCTTGTACACCCTGAGCTCATAGAGTGGGATCAACAAGGACCACCTGACTTAGATGTCTTCAAGAATGATGAGGCTATAGCTCATTTCATGGGACTTAGGGAAGGCATTCCATTAGGAGACCACAAGGTAGGTTTCTCCATTAACCTTGACAAAGAAACATATTTTGGGAAAGAAGCTCCTATTTCCAGTCCACAAAAGGAAAAAGAACAAAAGAATAGTAAAAAGCTAAAAGATGACGTATCTTCTAGCAAAAACCTCACTAAGGTGCTAGAAGATGGAAAGAAGGAACTCCTCCCCTTGACAAAGGAGAAATCAACATTACTAGTAGAAGAAACAAAGGAAGTCAATTTGGGAGATGACAAGAACCCAAAGAACATATACTTGGAAAAATCACTCAC
>MU227953.1:250655-277271 GCA_018584345.1 Thuja plicata | reverse complement strand
ATGTTCTCTTCATTCAACTTTTTGACCATTTTCCCTAAATCACTTGTAGAACAATCTTTCAAATCTTTTCTCAATTTCTTGATAAGCATTTGTGAGCCATCAACTTTCAATCTAAGTTCTTCATTTTCTTTTTCAGATCTGTTAAGATCTTCAAGAGCTGCTTCAAGATTCTTTTTCAAATGTTTTTCTTCTGCTGAGTCCATGATCTCCTCAAGTGGGTAAACTTTCTTTCAGAGGACTAGAGCTCTGATACCAATTGTTAGAAACACTGAGGGGGGGAGGTGAATCAGTGTTTGTCTATTTATTATATTTCAAAAACTTAAACATAAAGCAAACATACATCCAATGAAGCTTAATACAAGAACACATAACACATGATATGTTTACGGGGAAACCTTGATCAGAGGAAAACCCTGGTGGGAATTAGTACCCACAAATATTGCACTAGTATAATGAACCTGTTAAAGTTGCTTTGCCCTGTTAGGAGCAGTCTTTACAATCTAAGTACAATGACCCTGTTAGGAGTCTATTAAAAAACCCTATTAAAGGTATATGGCTCACTACCTGAGCTCACTGCCCAATAAGATGAAGGCTACAACCTTCTGATCGTTGATATACACAATATCAAAAGTGAACTGCTGTGATGACACAACTTTCTGATTAGTTCCGTGTATGTGCGGATGCTCTTACTCTCTTAAAGAGATTTATCTCATACTAAATTCATCATAGTGCTCTTCTATATATTTCTCATGCATATTATTCAACACTTGTAACATAACTTTACATTACATACTTATATATTCATACCCGAATAGACACGACCCAAAACAAGACTTATGGTTGGCCCTAAAACGTTATACACTACTCTTCTGAGGAAGTAAACTTAAGCATGTTTACAACAATACTAAAGACATTATTACAAACATATAATCAAAGGCGCTTGGCCGTTACACAACAAAATAAAATACGCTGATCAAAACACTTGTCAACTTTCTTGCTCTATCTTCTGGACTACTGGCGTACTGATCTTTCTATAACTTCTCCATAATATCATGCCATACCATGCATGTCTAGACTTAGTATGTAGACATCTCATAGAATATATATATGAACACACATACTCTGATTTGATCTCTCGCATGTGCGCTGATGTGTTGATCGCTGTATATCTCTGTCTACCCTATATTCCATACTTAGTCATTTATCTTCTATGTTATCTTTGACAAAAACTTAATATGACTTTGTTGCCATGATGAAAACATAAATTAAGTCATGTATCCTCTAGGAGTCAACTTGCCAAAATCCTGTGTCTTAGTATTTGAAAGACCTCTATAGATTGTATATTCCTTGCTATAATCTGAAAACATTAACAATTTTCAGGGGGATGACTGCATTAATCCATGTATGATGACTTCAGGAGTGCAAGTGACATTATATTTATGCAAGTGAAAAATAAATCTGTGCTTGCTTCACTAGTTTCTGGAGATGGAAGGCAGATGCACAACTAAAAGATAATTTTAAGTTTTGAGAATCCAAATATGAATGGTAGCATGTATGCACTGAAAGGAAAATGGTTTAATAACATCTTAGGTGCTACACAAGTTGTGGTTTTCTAATTGTTCTTAGGGTGTTCATATGAACATGAATATTGTTTGACAGGTTCTGTTGCATGGGACCAACTAGTTCAGAGGCTTGTTGGTCAGAGCTCTGACATATTTTGCAGTCATAAAGTTTATTTGAAAATGGCATCTAGATGGTTTTCACTACATCTAGATCTAGGTTTGGGGGTTTATGGCTTGATCCGGGTCCAGCTCACACTAAGATCTAGGTCCGGTTCACACCCAGATCCAGGTCTAGCTTTGGTTTGATTTGTGATTCGCCTATGGAAGTGTGGCTGTTAAAGACAGAGTAATTGTATACACCATTTGAGGGAATTTTGTGATCCGCCTATGGAAGTGTGGCCGTTAAAGACAGAGTAATCAGTGTTTGTCTATTTATTATATTTCAGCAACTTAAACATATAGAAAACAGACATCCAATGAAGCTTATTACAAGAATACATAACACATGATATGTTTACGGTGAAATCTTGATCAGAGGAAAACCCCAGTGGGAATTAGTACCCACAAATATTGCACTAGTATAATGAACCTATTAAAGTTCCTTTGCCCTGTTAGGAGCAATCTTTATAATCTAAGTACAACGAACCTATTAGGAGTCTTAGACCCTATTAGGAGTCTATTAAGAAACCCTGTTAAAGGTCTATGGCTCACTGCCTGAGCTCACTGCCCAATAAGATGAAGGCTACAACCTTCTGATAGTTGATATACACTATATCAAAAGTGAACTACTGTGATGACACTACTTTCTGATCAGTTCCGTGTATGTGCGGATGCTCTTACTCTCTTAAAGAGCTTTATCTCATACTAAATTCATCATACTTCTCTTCTATATCTTTCTCATGCATATTATTCAACACTTGTAACATAACTTTACATTACATACTTATATGTTCATACCCGAATAGACGCGACCCAAAACAAGACTTATGGTTGGCCCTAAAACATAATACACAATGCTTCTGAGCAAGTCAGCTTAAGTGTGTTTACAAAAATAATAAAGACATTATTACAAACATATAATCAAAGGCGCTTGGCCGTTACACAACAAAATAATATACGCTGATCAAAATACTAGTCAGCTTTCATGCTCTGTCTTCTGGACTGCTGGTGTGCTATCTGTCTGTAACTTCTTTGTACTATCATGCCGTACCATGAGTGTCTGGACTTAGTATGTAGACATCTCATAGAACATATATCTGAATACACATACTTTGATTTGATCTCTTGCACGTGCGCTGATGTGCTGATCATTGTATATCTCTGTCTCCCCTGTATTTCATACTTAGTCATTTATCTTCTAATTTATCTTTGACAGAAACTTAATATGACTTTGTTGCCATGATGACAACATAAATTAAGTCATGTATCCTCTAGGAGTCAACTTTCCAACATCATGTGTCTTAGTATTTGAAAGACCTCTATAGATTGTATATTCCTTGCTATAATCTAAAAACATTAACAATTGTCAGGGGGATGACTGCATTAAGCCAGGTATGATGACTTCAAGAGTGCAAGTGACATTATATTTATGCAAGTGAAAAATAAATTTGGGCTTGCTTCACTAGTTTCTGGAGATGGAAGGCAGATGCACAACTGAAAGAGAATTTTATGTTTTGAGAATCCAAATATGAATGGTAGCATGTATGCATTGAAAGGAAAATGGTTTCATAACATCTTAGGTGCTACACAGGTTGTGGTTTTCTAGTTGTTCTTAGGATGTTCATATGAACATGAATATTGTTTGATAGGTTCTATTGCATGGGACCAACTGGTTCAGAGGCTTGTTGGTCAGAGCTCTGACATATTTTGCAGTCATAAAGTTTATTTGAAAATGGCATCTAGATGGTTTTCACTACATCTAGATCTGGGTTTGGGGGTTTATGGCTTGGTTCGGGTCCAGTTCACACCAAGATCTGGGTCTGGTTCACACATGGATCCAGGTCTAGCTTTGGTTTGATTTGTGATTCACCTACGAAAGTGTGGCCGTTAAAGACAGAGTAATCGTATACACCGTTTGAGGGAATTTTGTGATACATGCATATTTTTTTGTCAAATTTTTGCACATATAATAGGTGTTACGAGTTTTGTTCCACTTACATAACATGCAGGATTGAATACTCAGTGCTTCAATGTGTAACGTAGAACATTAAATCCTCTCTTAAACAAAGTCATCTCTCATGCTTATAAGTTTTGCAATTTGAGATCATGGAATGACTCCAAGGTTCCTAAACTTGTGGATATCTAGCTCAGTTGAAATGATGTGATTCGCTGGCTAATCACTTACGGGGACTTACACTATTTTCTCAAATGGTAATCAAACTTAGCTTTGCAATGTGTACTCAAATGCCTCTTTTAACTTCAATATTATTTCTCAAACTCCTTAAACTACTTCTACTACTTCTAACTATGGATGAAAGGATTCATGGATGGACTAGGACTCTACCAAATGGAGGCTTGTCTGGGACTTCAATTCCACCTAGTGAAAATTTTCAAGGACCTGAAATGGTTTTCATATCAATGTCACCTCCACAATCCAACTTGGAAGTACAAACTATGGATCCAATCACTGATTGAACTTGAGTGCAAGGGACTAGCTTACTACACAAGGCTTCCTTACAATCAACAAGGAGGCTAGTGGCCTAGTGTATTTGAGTCAACCATTCAACATCCACCAATACTTGCATACAATCTGCCACCTACTTCTAATCTTACTTAAACAACTTTAAATGAAAATCCTATTTTAATTGTGGAAGAAGAGCACCATGCAATAACACAAACTTGATCAAACTTAATCACCATGCAAAGCACAACAATGACAAGTAGAGAAATTTTGGCATTATTTTAGAAACAATTTTCTCCATCTTTTTACAAATGAGAGCAAATGGCCTTATATAAGAGGCTAAAGTACAATGAATGACCAAGATTAAAACAAAATCTATGGCCCAGATTAAATCTCACAAACCCTAATTAGGGTTGCCACCCAACCGATGAATGAGAAAAAGACACCTCAAAGATGGACCAATAAGAAAATAAACCAATGACAAGGCACTAAATGGTGAGTCAATCAGAATTTTCCACCAACACCTATCAAGCTATGAGATAGAATTGCCACATGGGCGTACATCAAATCATCATCTAGAATATTTCTTCCTTTGTCCCTTAGCTTCTTTTCCAAATTGATGAACTTGGTCACAATCTTGTTGACCTCTTCCATGGGAGGTAAAGGGGTGAACTGAATCCTCTTCTTAGCTAAGTCCATCTCCTTCTTTGCTGTGGCCAGAATCTTGTCTTGCTTGTCATGCTAGCCCTTGTGGAATTCATGAGAGATTTGAGAGAAAAGAGACTCCAAAGTCTCGCCATTGATGATGTCCCCTCCAAAAGATTTCACCTTTTTAGTCAAGGCCTCCAAGTTCATGCCATCCTCCCTGTTATCTTCCATCTTGAAGGAAGATCTAGTGATGCCAATCATATCCTCGATTATCTTGTGAGTAGTGGCCTCGAGGGGAGAAATTCCATCCTTGACTCCTTCCATAATCTCAATCCTGTTGAGTAGGGTGAAATACCATGCCTCAACATTGTCTTTCTCTCCTGGGTTAATCACCTCTGTTCTTTCAAGTAGCTCTTCTGATGTGTCAACCAATGCTTGCAATTGAGGAATAGTTCTGTCCTTGGTGGGGAGGAAATCATTCTAGTTCATCGAAAACATGGAATCTGGCCTTGAGGGCCACAAATTCCCAAAACCTCTCCACAAAATTTGGTAGGAAAGCCAATCCCTCTTGGATAACACCTTCCACCCAATATTGAGTTCCATGAAGTGTAACTCTTGCACTCTCTAAGATGTCCATATCTCCCTTCTCCAATGCAAGTGGTGGTGCAACTGAGTGGTCCACCTATTGAGTGGGCCTGCAAGCATTCCTAAAACAAGCTACCAATCTCTGATTTTCTTCCTTGTACTTGTTATTCTCCTTAAATTCCTTATCTAATCTCTATTTTATGGAAAGGAGGCCATCCTAAAGTTCCTCATACTCTATCTCCTTTGTAGTAGTTCCTAGCTCATGCTCCAATATCTCATAGTCCTCAATCCGAACGCCGCTCTTGGACTTGTCTTCCCTAGGAATAGAAATTTGGACCTTATGAGTCCCCGAGATGTCTCTGATTATCTTTTCTACTATCTCTGCGGGCTGACCTTCCTCTTCCTCCTCAATCTCACATAGAATATCCTCAACATTCTCGACTAGCAAGAGGGGAACAATCTCCTTCCTAGGCCGCAAGAACTCCCTCAGCCAATCAGGTGCTGTACACCGTCCCAATGCCAAGTTAGGCTCATCCTACCTTGGAAAAACTCCCTTGGTAACTGGGGTACACCCCCATCTTCATCTGATGAAAGAACCTCAATATTAATCATTTTAATTTCCCTTTCCTTAGGCAAGGATGATCCTTCGTCCTGCTGACTCATGGAAAGTGGTGAGTACCCAGAACTGAAGCTGGAAGTTTTCCCTAATGGAGAACTTCCTTGTGGTGATTCTCCCTTGTCTTGATTCCTTGGGGCTCGATCCTGAGTTGAAGTGGCACTTTACTTTGATGGTATGACACTTACTTTCTATCTCTTAGTTCTCAACTCACCATCTTCCTTCCCTTCCTCTTTGGCACCATCCACCTCCTTCCTCTTCTTATTACTCACTTCCATTGGTCTCTCACTGCTTCCTGTGCACTACCTGGATGATTCCTCTGGGACTTCCTCTACTAGCTTTATCTTTTCATAAGTGAGAAGGGTGCCCACTCTTTCCAATTTAGCCATCTTCCTATTGAACCATTCCTAGGTGCAAAGGTCAACCAAAACCATCACTGCCTCAAGAGAACCCTCCCCCTTGATTGCCCACTCAATGGACTCCTACTCATGTCCATTTAGACTATTGAATTCCGGTCTCAGAGTCTTTCTATCATCCTCAAGTTGATCCGATATCTGGAGCTTCTTCCATTTGTACTTCCTCATCATGTCAACTGTCAATCTTGAGAAGGCTCTCTTCCTTACTTCGAAGTCATTAGCTGCATTGGCCCAATAATTGTCAATGTGATGTACATGCCTATCGGGACTCCCATATGCCATTCAAATTTTCTCATTGGGATAAAAAATCTATCTTCCCTCATAAAGATCCAAAGCATAGAATTTCAATTCCTCATCTACCACTGCCATAGTTGCCAAAGAATTGCAACTATCAGCCCCTGCCTAAAGTGGAAAAGTAACCCCCTGCTTATGCTTGAGTTTTTGCACCTTGTCAAAGTGGCCCAACTACCTTGCTACCTCCATTACTACTAATCTATTGGGTGGATGTATTGGTATCTTCTTTGGACAAAAAGTGCTTCCCACTATCTGGATGTATGTGAACTTTTCAAACTAGATATACCACCATCCATACTTCTTGATCAACTTCTCTACTTCTAAAGATAGTCTCTTTTGGGGATTCCCCTATAGTGTTCTCACTATTTTCATTGCAAAGGCATCGTAGAATATGTTTAAGTGTTTTTTGTGATGGAGATAGAGTTGGGGATAGAATTCATGCACCAAGTACCACCCATGTTCCTTTCCCTCATCGCCCAAAGCCTTCAACCTGGGATACTGAAACATGCTTGCAGTCATGTAGAAGAGGTAGGATCCCATGTAGAACATCTTCGAATTGTGCACCAATATTAGTTGTAGATCCAAGTTCTCGCTTATTATTTGAGCCCAATCAAACATGGCACCCTCATTTGATATCTTCTCAATGAAGTAAAACATCCATGGGTTAAGCACCCCTACCCCTGGGATCCCCATAATTTGGCTCAACATCAAGATTAGGTCGCCATACTCCTCCCTCATGTCTATCCTTGTAAACCTTGGCAAATTTGAATGTCTGTTTCTCAGATCCTTTAGACATTCCTCACACAAGAGGGCTGAATAATGATTAATATTGTCAGTGTAATCCTTGTGTGCATGATCTCTTGTCATGAAGATGCTGACTTTGTGATGTGGTATGTTGAACACTTCCTTAATGACCTGGTCACTTAGGTAGATGAGCACCTTCCTCTCAGATTCATCTCCATAATAAAATTTCTTGGTTTGGTGGTCATAATGTGTCACACATTCAAGAATAAGTTCTAGACATGGCAGAGTAGGGGGGAAAGCCATGGCTTGGGAAATCCCATTCTTAGTCATCCTTTTGGCTAGCACCGACGGGTTCCCCCTTGTAATCCTGTCCTTCATCTGGAGCATGTTGACTGGTCCCAAGTTTGTGTTCCCAATCTTCTTCCACTTGGATCAAAAAATGGTCTTTGGCATCATGTCCTCGGTGTCTATCTTCAATTGTGCTTTCCTTTGTGCTTTTTCGGATGCTGGGTCCATCATTCTTCAACCTGCAAGATACACCAAGACTATTCTTAATTGCTTTGCTCAAGATACCAAACATTATAGAAATAAGAAATAGGAAATGATCCTCCTAGGATGAAGTCAATGAAGTTGGATTTATGTTTAAAACATGCTTAATAATTTCCAGATGTCATGCATTTCCCAACCAAAATGTCTAAATGACGAAGCTATGAGCCATAATTAAAAGAATTTCAGAATTACGAGTTGAAGTTTGAATGTATTGAATCTGGATTTCTTCATGACAAGGATTAAGAATTTGATCTACTCAAGTGAAAGGAAGAGGGATGCGGAAGAACTTTGAGAACAAATCCCCATCACTCACAACCCCCTATCAATTAGAATAAAAAAAGAAATAAGAATGCAATCAAACCTACAACTTTGAGAAAATATGAGATTTCACTGAAAATTACAAACTGCTCTCTATATAGATGCTGCTCCAATTCACCACCTCCTTTGAAGAATTCTGGAAATGGATTGAAATAGGATGTCCTACAAATGCTTTTTCTCCAAAATTGAACTTCAAAATTCACAGTTTGGTCTGCTCCCTTGAGGAAGAAATCTCATGTCAAATGGTGTCTAAATGAATCCAAATCGACCCCCATATATACCTTCTTGCTCACCTTTCCCAAGGAGGCCGACTTGCACTCTTTTTTAACACAAATAAATCATGAAAAAGTCCTCTTAAAGAGGCCGACCTAGCATCATTAATTAACTATTTGCCTCATGTTTGGGGATGACTTCTCTTGGTTCTAAATTCTAATTGCTGATTGTCTAAAGGGGGCCAACTTTCACTTTGTGGGGGAATAAAAATGAGGGCAGAATTGTCCCATCCATGGGACAATTTTTCCCAAGGAAGTTATGAAGCACTCCTCTTCCTTGACCAAAATCCACATGCTAAACATCTCAAACTTCCTTGCCAAGCCGAAAGACTCCATCAAAAGCTACATAAAGGGGAGTAGAATTTCATGTCCCATAGGACAAATCCCTATCCTATGACTGAGCAGAATCTGCCCACTCATGGGACAATTGCAATTTGTGGAATCCAAACTCCCAACCTTCAAAGACCATCACTTTCTCAATACATCCCACGGCTTCCTCTCTGAAAATCTCACATTCAAACAACCAAATGGCTAGGGGGGGCTTGGGAAGAAGGAAAGGACTAAACCAACTCCATGGTGGAATTTTCCTATGGATGAGACAATTCCACCCCAAGGAAGGTAGGACAATTCCACCAAAACATCTCCTTTGACCAAAATGACTTCAACTTCTTTCCAAAACATCCTTCACGCACCAAGGAAAATGTCCATTAAGACAAAGAGGGAATGGAATTTTATGGTCTATAGGAGAAGTTCCTGTACTATGACTGGGCAGAATTCACCCAGTCATGGGACACATGTAAAATTTAAATGATTTCCAACTTGTAGACCTTAAAAAGACCAACACTTGCTTGCCTTCCACATGAATCTCTATGCTAAACACTTCATTTTCAATCCACTAAGGGCGAGGAATGCTAAGGAATGAGGGAAAGAGGGGACCAACTCCTTGGCGGAATTGTCCTATCCATGGGACAATTCCGCCCAATGAAAGACAAGACAACTCCCTTGAAACACCTCTTTCTCCAACCAAAAACTCTAGAAAACAACTCGAAACAACTCCCCACCTTCTAAGGAAAAATTCAATCATGCAAAGGAGGGAGCGGAAATCCAGTGTATGGGACAATCTTAGTCCTATGACTGGGTGGAATCTGCCCAGTCATGGGACAATTGGCATTTCATTGCCCAAAAGTCACCAAGACTCCAAGGCTTGCCCTTACTAAGGTTTTTAACATCTTCACTTGAATCTTTCCTTCTAAATGCCCACAACTTCTCATCAAAGACTTGAATCTCAATACATGGGAAGGAGGGAAGAGTGGTGGAGATAAACTCCATGGCGGAATTGTCCCATAGATAGGACATTTTTGCCCACACTCAACATAGCACAAATTTCAAATGAAGGATCCAGAACCACTAAAACCCAAGAAAATCATCACTATTTTTACCAAGGGACCAAAATTCAGTTGCCAAGGAGGGGCAGAAATCTAGTGGTGTTATAGGACAAATCTCTTTCCTATGACTGGTTGGGGTCCAATCAGTCATGGGACAAGCCATGATTTTCTAGACTTAAAGCCCTTAATACTTCATCCTAATCCTAAATCTCTAAGACATCAACACATCAACCCTTAAGGTGAATGTACTCCATCCCAAGACTTCAAGATCAAGCACTTTCCCTTGCTCACTTGCCAAATGGGGAGCGAAAATAAGAGATCCATAGGACAAGGGCCTATCCTATGAAGGGGTAAATTCTTCCCAAGAGCTTTCTTGCACAAACTGTTCCCCAAAACATCTCCTTGAGACACCTTGACAAACTTACCTCCCTCTAACACTTTTCCATCAATCATTACATTTCAGGACTAAGGGCAGAAATCCAAGGTGCATGGTACAAGGACATGTCCCATGCAAGCCAAAATCCTGCCAGCTCAAGGAAGAGGGGAAGAAACAAGGAGCATGCAAGGAAAGCCAAACTTAGCCCAAAAGACTCCAAAATTTGCCTCTACCTACGGAGATAGCTGCTCAAAAAGGGGGTCCCCACTAATTGGGGCAATGAAGTGAAGAACTCACAACAATAGGTAACGTCAAAATATGCATTGAAGACACTGTAATTTTTATGCTTTGTTTTGGTAAAATAAAAGGCATAGGTGTTGGCATGATATCATGAGGAAATAGCATAAGTTTAATCACAAGGAAATATCATAGGGGTAATCATTAATGTGAATGATAATTTTAAAAATTTAACTCAAATCATTGTTAGGCTAGTATAAACTACTGATTGGAATCATAGGTTTAATGGGTAGGTTGATAGTTCTTTATTATATTATTATGTCTAAAGGTGTATTGCATTCGTATAATGTCATTTAAATTTTGACATTTTATATTTAAATAATTTTACTCTCTCTCTCTCTCTCTCTCTCTCTATATATATATATATATATATATATAAAATTTTGGTCTATCTATTTATTTCAAATTAAATTTTCAATTTCTAAATTGTAAATATTTTATCAATATTAAAAAAGCTATCTATATTTTTAATAATTTAAAATTAATAAGTGTAAAATATATATGTTCATTTTAAATTAAATATTATATTATTTAATTTTTATAAATAATATACTTGACTATATTTTTTGATAATATTATATAATTTCAAATATATTGGGGGACTGTGTAGATATATGATTACAAGTTTATAGTGTTTTTTTTGTTTGTATGATACTATGTGACATTCTAATCTTAATTCATGCTTCTAGACTATATACATACATATATATGTATATGTTACATTTTTTTTGTACAATCAAACCAAAACAAACACAAACCCCATTTCAAAATTTTGTCGTATCGGCGACCCGGTTCCTCAAATCCGTATCTGAACTTGAACCCAAACTGGCAACTTAGGGTGCAATACAAAGGAATATTAAATTGGTTTAGGATATAAAAATAACCTAAACCAATTTAACATTCCTATGTTTTTCACCCTAAGTTGTCAGTTTGGGTTTAGGTTTAGATACAGGTTTGAGGAACCGGTTCACAGTAATGTCCCCTTTTCAGGGCACATTATTTCGTGCCTTATGGTTAGCCATTTCATCATGGTCCAGTGGGATAATCGAGGTTTGGCAAGTGATCAAAGGGATATTTGGTCTAGGCATTTTTAGTTTTAGGCCAATCGGAGCAGTTTCCACAAGGTTTCCAGGGTGCTTACTATTTATAGTAAGTCGACAGAACTCAATTTTCATGGCATTTTAGTAGTGTACTTGGAGCATCTCGCCAAGAGTTTTTTGGCAAGCTATCACATGTCTTCATTCGAGTTCATTTGGCCCTCCATTTTAATGCCAGAAGATTCCTTACTTTATTTTATTATGTCACTTTATAACCCAACGATTATATTTATTTAAAAAGTGACTTTAAGTGGGATATGAAGAGACAAAGTGGGGAAATTGAAGAGTCACAGCTACAGCTTTAAAAGAAGACTTGGAGTCTCATTGTGTATGCTTAGTTTTGATATTATATTTGTCTCTTGGAGATACTAGGAAGCTTTCAGCTTTCAAATTCAGCCTCGAGGATGGAAACCCTTTTGGCTTAGAGGTGGATTGGACGTAGCCACAATTCATCAGCATAGTGGATTCACAATAGAGTTCACCATTGCATTTACAAGTTCTTTATCATTCGATCTTACTGTTATTTATGTATTTCAGAAGATTACATTTCTAACTATTATTAGCGGTAGAAGATTGAATGTTTGACGCTGCAAACTTCATTGTATTTCTGTCAAATTAATGACAAGTGTACTTGGCCATGGATATTGTTTAATGGAGTCATGTCTCGTTGAGATTTACAAACATTGTAAGGGCCGAAAGAAATAAATAGAGTCACATAATTTTTAGTGTGAGGCCCGATTAAACTTTGGAATGAAAGGCTTGATTAATCTTTGAAAGTATATAAACAGTGGCAGGGCCCGTTTCATAATCTCGTCAATTTTGTATAGTTGCAGCTTCCAAATCTATTTTGTTATTGCCGCAAATAATTATTCAAGCAAACATTAGACCTCTTCTAATACGGGCTACATCATTTGAGTGCCTTTGTTGAGCGATTGTGGAGAGATGTGCGGAAAATCATGGAGTAAATATTTGAATGAATATTTATGCCTGTAATGGTTGGTAATTGAGCATTGTCGAGAGTATATGTGCCGTAAATATTCATTAAAGATGAGAAGGGATAAATGTTAAATATTTGGCTTAGTCATTACCTTAGAAATAATATCATTGGGCATGGTATATATATTCGTATGTGGATACATTGAAAGCAAGTATTAAACATATTTGGCAAAGGCTATAGTTTTCGTGAAATATTTGAAACCGTGGTTCCCTATTGGTGGAGACTATTCAATTAATTTTCCTCTGCAAAGGCATAGGAAGTAGTGATGGATGAAATTTATTGACTGGTTTAATACCGAG
This sequence comes from Thuja plicata, assembly GCA_018584345.1. Taxonomy (NCBI): domain Eukaryota; kingdom Viridiplantae; phylum Streptophyta; class Pinopsida; order Cupressales; family Cupressaceae; genus Thuja; species Thuja plicata. The sequence continues at coordinate 264,196 of MU227953.1, read as the reverse complement.
TGGGTGCTGGATGTATGTTGGATTGATTCAATATTGTGAAACATATGGTGAAAGAGAATTGGCAGAGTCCACTGTGCATGGTAATCTACACTGGTCTTGTGGAGTAAGCAACAACTAGAATAGTCGATTGTGTTGTTCACATAGGCAGGCCAACAAATGATACACATGCAATATTGGTGTGTAGCGTGAGACCATCTTCAGTCAGCGAACCAGTACTGGAGCCATTGAGTGGTCTTGCTTGAAGCTGCGGATGGTAGTATCTTGGCGAGTAGAGAATGGTATGGGTGGAATGGATGGGAACTGCTATGACAGTCCTTTAACAGGGATGTGGAACTCATATGGTGTAAGGAGGCCATTTGTGTGAAGCAAGAGGAACACCACGAACTGAATCTGGAACAAAAGTGAGGGGGAGATACAGGTACAAAAACCCCAAAACACTGAGATTTACTGTGTAGTCACTGTAGGCTGAGTGCTGGAGTCAAGTTCACATTGCGGAAGGTCACCTGTAAGTGGTGATTGCTATTTCGTATGAAACTATATTGTATTAATTTTTATTTTTATGACTGGTGAATAAATTAGTTTGGAAAGTATGCTGGGAATGATTCATTGGAATTTGTCTATAAGTTGTCAATATTAATATTATGCTTAAATGGTCGTAATACATACTGGTATCATTCTAATAGTTGAACCAAACTGTAGCACAAAATGTAATTTTGAATAAATTCCAGGGACATTCGGGGTTCTTCCAAAGTTTTTATTTTCTGGGCGTTAGCCTATACATTACAGGACATATTGCCTTAATTATTTGTTGGTATCTGCTGTTATGTTTTCTTGAATTCAACATTGCTATTATGCTATGAATTTTGTGTTACACAACACAATGATATGAAACAATAGATTCAACTAGTAGTAATTTTCAACACATTCAGCATCATAAACTGCAGCAGCTCCGGGTATCACATTCCCGAAGGCAATTCCACATCATGCCACTAGAGGCAATATTCACTTCAGCCTTACAGTAACAACAGTTCAGTGTTGGTTACAGGGTGGCATACCTACTCATATTATTGAAACGGAAACTATTTTTCACAATCATAGGAAAGGGATTTAAGCAATAGCTACAAGTTAATCTAAAGATTTGAACAGTGTAAGTCTAGACATTTACCTGCAGAGACAAGTAGTTTCTAGCCAGGAAAGATGCACGGTTTGGAAAAGGTCTTGAAGGATCTTGTTAAGGTACAACAATGGTTGGCCCAGATTTCACATCTTGATAAAAGGAAAAAAATACCTGGCATGTATGATGAATATAACACACTTCCTCCATAGGTTCAGAGAGATTTAACGTTCTCTAGTTTCATGGACTTTCTTCCAAAGCTTCAACACAAGACTTTAATGGAAAAGAAGCAGTGTCAGGATTTGTCTCAGGATCTACTTGCACAAGATAGGTGCATAAATTTATATGAAGATTTTACAGCTATCCTTAATCAACCTATAAGTGAACAAAAAACTAAGTCAATTATTGAAGAAAAGCTTTATGAGGTTGTCATTGAAGCCAGGGATCGCAAAACAAATGTTGAATCAATGCATGAAGGAGAGGCTAAAGAAGAGGTAGAAAATATGCAGGTTACAAAATATGAGGAATCATGTGATTTCTATAGCAGCACATCATGTATGAATAATGATGAATTGGATGAACAATCAGAGAATGCATCTCAAAATGATAACGATAACGAGCATGCTTTGCAGCGTCAGCTGAAGGTCAATAATGATGCGATTACTGCAGCTCTTGTTCACCATGATAGCACTCACTAGATCATTGGGGATCTTTATAGTAAAGCTCAAAGAGAGATAGGACAAGGTGGTGGAAGGATTGGATCTTATGTTGTAGATTTACAGGAGGTCAAAACAACTTTTGAGGATTGGAAATTGGGATATCTGTGTTTACTTTTAGACTGCGACTACCTGTTGCAGGTTGCTGGAAAATATGCTAATCAGTTGAGGGAAAAGGAGGATGAGGTTAATAAGCTCAATAGAGAGCTTAGTGTTACTCAGGGTACTTTGGAACACACACGTATTTCTCTTCATGAAGCAAGAAATTAGTTTGTTGCCACTAGCCAGTATAGGGAACAAGACGATAGGGAAAGGTCTGAATTCTTTTAGGAGGTGATACAGGAACTTGATAGCATACAACAAACCTATGACTTGGATAGCTGTCCCAAAAGATCTTTGGATAATCCAGAGTTTCTTTATGAGTTAGATAACTTTCAGGCGATTGAAAATTTCTTGTTTGAGATGGAGGCTGATTTGACATTTGATAATCCTTTCTTTGAGTTAGATGAAGAAGGTATTTCCTATCCCCATGATGAGGATGAGGTTGATTGTAGAGTTTGGGACCGAGGGTTAGTTATTAGAGGTGAATCTTGGTCACTAGGTTGGAGTAGCGGGACAAGTTTAGTTTCTGAGCAGTGTGGTTTTTACACTAGTAGTCTAGGATGGGCAGTTGTGTCTTGTGGCATGATGGGTGATATGCCTTTCCTTGCACTACCTCTCATTGATGGTGAGATGTCTCATGTTGGAAAACATCCCTCGGATCATTCCTCTCTCCACATAGCTGTGACCCCTCTACATTATCATATTGATTCATCCAGTGCTTATGGTAATTCTATCACCACATATTTTAGATATGATGATGATGATCGAGTAGAGCTTATTCAGTACATGGTTATCGAGCTTGGTATGATGATTATGATTGTTGGGGTGAATTTTTCACACCTTGGTATACACTGTATGACTCCAGGTATTGAGAGGCAGTTATGGAATCCTTATGCTGATTCAAGAATTCTAGTAGAGTTGGTTAGTGCATCGCATGTTGGCCACATTGTATGGGATACATTCTATTTTCCATTCAGCCCACCTACGGAGAACTTTATTTTCCAATTATTGCAGAGGTGTGGGGTGAGTGATTGGTTTGGTACACTTCCTTGCTTGTAGATGGAAACCTTGTCTGACAGTCTGGGTACCTTGCCTCTTCAATATAGTTTCCAGTTCAGGTGACAGATCAGAGGGGTAGTGTTATGGCAGTTGGACATTTCTGGTGATTCACTCAGTATGGGCATAGGGCATCAAGATATTTGAGCCAGCTGGGGAGATGGATGGCCCTTTTGCTTGTGGGATCCAGGAGGATCATACTTGCAGTTGGTATTTATCCAGGGAATCGATTGGTGTGAGGTTAGGTTTCCCCTGCATCTAACTGCAGAGGTACTGGTGATCTCAGTTGGAGTGAGCTTCTCAATTTGGTTGAGGAATTTCTCACAGATGATGGTGGCACAGGGCAGATTGGTACGGCAGATCCTGCAGTGATTTAGGATCCTGGCCTTAGACTGATCATTGTTTTTTTGCTGTGTGAATGGCTTCACAGGTCAAGGCATAATATCTGTTTCAGTTTCACATGATAGGTTGGTAGAGCAGCTTCCTTGAGGTTGGTTTGGGATCCAGGTATTATGATCACATCATGTAGATACTAATTGCTTGAGGGAAAGAAATCTCTGGGAAGGGATGATTTGTAATGTCCCCTTTTTAGGGCACATTATTTCATGCCTTATGGTTAGCCATTTCATCATAGTCCAGTAGGCTACCAAGGTTTGGTAGGTGATTAGAGGGATGTTTGGTCTAGGTGTTTTTAGTTTTAGGCCAATTGGAGCAATTTCCACAAGGTTTCTAGGGTGCTTACTATTTATAGCAAGTCAGCAGATATTTATAGTAAGTCGGTAGAACTCAATTTTCCTAAAATTTTAGTAGTGGACTTGGAGTATCTCGCTGAGAGCTTTCCAACAAGCTATCACACGTCTTCATTTGAGTTTGTTTGGCCCTCCGTTTTAATGCCAAAATATTCCTTACTTTATTTTATTATGTCACTTTATAACCCAACGATTATATTTATTTTAAAAGTGACTTTAAGTGGGATATGAAGAGACAAAGTGGGGAAACTGAAGAGTCATAGCTGCAGCTTTAAAAGAGGATTTGGAGTCTCATTGTGTATGCTTAGTTTTGATATTGTATTTATCTCTTGGAGATACCAAGAAGCTTTCAAATTTCAAATTTAGCCTCGAGGACGGAAACCATTTTGGCTTAGAGGTGGATTGGACAGCCCCAATTCATCAGTAGAGTGGATTCACAATAGAGTTCACCATTGCATTTATAGGTTATTTATCATTCGATCTTACTTTTATTTCTATATTTTAGATTGGGAAGTTTGTAATTCATGGTTATTGTATTGCTGTTGTATAATATGATACCATTTCTCTGAGAAGTTATTAGAATATATTTGCTGTTTTATTGCTATCAAATCAATGGTTTACTGCATGCATTGAATGTTTAAATCCGTATGAGAAGTATTTGTGAAAATTTGAGAGAGGACTGGTTTAGGGTCATTACATTCACTGATACGGGAAAATTGTGATATGGGGTTTAGGTTCATTTATATATATATATATATATATATATATATATATATATATATATATATGCACTTACAGTGCTTAGAGAAAAAGAAGATGCACCTGATGTCATAACTTCGAGAATCAACAACTTAGAGAAAAACACGTGCCTAATGTCATCACTTGGGAATCAACAACAACTTCAAAAAAAAAGATGTGCCTGATGTCATCGCTTTGGATGGAAAATCGACAACAATTAGATTTAGAGGCACAACAACAGTTTCAATCCCAAGACCTGGAGGAATGTGATCAGTCATTTTCAGAGACATTTTTTCACTGCTAAAGAATCCTCATTAATTTTGAAAATGCAAGTAGATGGATCAAGTGTTTTGTGATACTTCAAGGGGTAGGAGATGCAAGATAGAGATGCAGCCATGAGATTACTAATGTGCTACAAATGAATTAGATATCTCATGCCTGTCAAGGATAGAGACCATAGAGGCTGTGCAGTCGAGATAGGATTCTGTCGAAGTAAAATTAGTAGTGGCTGAAGCTAGAGTTGTATGTTTGAGGCTTTGATCCTTGAGAATCAATCACCTAAGGAATAATTAAAACAATTTAGTTGAAGTAGATAGTCCGTTTTGCACTTGACACCTAGTGTGAGGACCATGTCTTTTGTAGAAGAGTTGTAGATCACAATTGTTACAATAATTGACAGTAGTGTGTGAAGCTATTAGTATTACAGTTAGATGTATTGGAGATTTACATATCCAAAAATGTAAGTTTTCTAATCAATTTTGGGGCACAGTACACAACTGCAAATCCTTTATTGATAAATCACAAAAATATGATGAATAGAGTGCAAGTACAACTAAAGGACAACTTAAGCCAACATAAAGGAGCTTCCTACAGTTAGATGCATTCAAGATTTACATGTTCAACAAAGCAAGTACTCTAATAAATTTGGGATGTAGTAAACTGTAAAATACTGCAAATCCTTTATTGATAAATTTCAAAAGTCTGATGAAGAGGGTGCAAGTGTAACTTGGCCATACATAGAAATTATACATAAATGGGGAGCATTCCCTTGGGACTATTGATTTTCTATGTGAAAAGCAAAAGGCGAACTGAAGGATTTACTTCAAGAACTAAATTTTCTTCACAAAGTTTTGGAGTGGTGATATGAAGATACATGTTTTGCAACATAGAAGGGACTTGTGATCCTTCAAGAGGATTACCTATTATTCTAGATATTGAAAGAGAGAGTAACCAAGGAGTAGCAAAAGTTCAAAGTTGTGCAGTTGGCCAAGATTGATGTAATGAATAAACTGGTCAATGACAACCATAAACATGAAATGAAGAATGTGGATCCTTTAAGGAAACCATCCTAACCTATTTGTCCTTAACAACCACCTGTTTGCACTTCAAACACACCTCAGGCTGACAAGGGTGCCAAACTTTAGGGAGTTTGATTGTGTATACAAGATATTTCAGAGAACACATGATAGCACATCAGCTGTTGAGTGCCTGTGATTGAGCCTAATTATTTTGCAGTGAGACATTAGGAGCAGGGAACTTGCCCCAAATACAACTCAAATCTAAAAATTAGAGTTATGATCGCAAAAGAGGATATTGTAGATTGCTATATCAGTAGCAGAGACATTTTCTATATGTTGAAGGATGAAAATCCTTGAGAACCTTTTGGCTACATGTGTGCTAGAAGGTCATTCTCTATCTAGTTAGTTCATTTTGATCCTTTCAACAGTCATAGATATTGTAGTCTAGATATAGGTTACTTTGTAGTGTTTAATCTATTATATTTTTGTAGAGTGGTAAAGCATGGAATGTGACAATTTGTTTGGAATTTAATTTATGAAAGTTTCAAGTTTAGAAGCTATGCAAATTTGAACTATTTGGGATGCTTATATAAGTCTTAGAATAAATATGATATTGGTCTTATTTCCTATTAAAATGTTAAGAAGTTAATAAAAATCTTGTCAGTTAATAAGGCCTTTAATATTAGCATTTATATGTATGTCTTATTTCTTGTGATCTTTTTTCTTGTTCAAGTATGATGTAATCTTACATAAACAATATAGATCTTCCTAGAAGTGTTAATTTTGAATTTCATTTGAATTTCAATGTGCTGGATGTTTAAGTGTCTGCAAGTATTCAAATATCTTATACTCGAGCTAATCTACTGGTGAAATTTGGTAGTTTAAAACCTGTAATGTTACAGTATTATGTGAATCAGTTATAATAGCTTAGCTAAGTTGTTGGTTCACTGATATGTCTACTTCCACTTTTTTGATGTCATTAAGCTTGATGAACTCAAAATTTGTCAGTTGTTGGCACAATATTTGCTAATTACTGTTTTAATTAGCTTCACTTATGAGTCAAACACCTACAAATTTGAGTACCTATGAGTTTTTCTCCAGAGAATCAGGATGTCAGATAAAAAACCAAGGGTAGGTTGAATCAAAAGCTTTTGCCTAATAATTCAATTTCTAATATTGAGTATAGTTTCATTTTCATGGCCAAGCATGTAGTATTTTCTATATAAATCGTTCATTCAGGCTTGCAGTGAAACATCTTACATTCTCTCTTGCATCTATTTCTTCATATTTTTGCATTACATACTTAACTATGTGCACATGTATTTTCCACATTTCATCTGTTCATCTTGGGTAGATTTAGTTTTATAATTATCTAATGTGAGTAGTTTACTTTACAATAGACTTTCAACATCAATTCATGGAGTATATGTACATATGGTTGATTGTAACCTATGAAAGAGTCTTTTTCTTTTTCATGTCATCATAATGTTGATATAGTATTTCCACCTGACATTGCAACTTTCTTCCGTTTCAAAAATTGTAAAATTCTTTTGATTTTAAAAGAAATTGGGCTAGCTATTGTCTATTGTACACTTTGTCCAGGGATCGATTCCAGGTGCTATTCACTTGGAACTACTCATTTTTCTATTGCAATTTGTGAAAGCAATGTGGTTTATCTCTTTTCTTGGGGTACTATTTCCTACTTATGGGCTCTAGAATTTGCTTCTACCATTGCGCATACTCTATTGAAAGCACTTGGGATATATGAAATAATTTGGGTGGTATTTCTTCAAGCCATGAAATGGGAACAGTAGGATGTTTGTGATTCTAAATATTTTGTAATAGAAAACAAAATTATAGAAGTTTAAGAGACAGAAAAAAATCTTGAAATCCCCAAGTTTGCAGAAGCTTTTCGTTAAAAAAAATACATGGAAAATTTTAAAAATGATGAGTAGGAGATATTTTCCACAATAAGTCAAATACCCTTTCATTCAAATACTTTGTCAATAATGCACTAAATTATCATGCTGTTTATGAAGTAGGGAGATTGTACTTTGTGAACTCCACACAATATCAATACGATTAAACAAAAAATAATATTGAAGAAAGAAATTTTTCATGCAAAACTAGTTATATAAAAGATGATTAAATGAAAGAGTGAACTTCTCCCTTTATATTCTCCATGACACACATTACTAATATTACAAATCTAGGATGTTTGGTTCTCCCCCCAGGCACATAGAATTGCACTGGTTCAAACCAGTCTGTGTTCTGACTATAGTTTGCCTATGGGTTCAGATGAGGTTTGGCCCAAAGGCAACCAATTTGATTTGGCCAGACCAGAGTTTGGACCAGGTCGGATCACTGACAAAATTTAGGGGGCCCACTTGGAAAAGTGATGCCTAGTTAGTCATATTTGGCAAATTTAATATTTTTTTGCATCCATAACCTTAAAAAGTGAATTCTAAAGAACTTATGTTGGCTTTTATCTTTGATTTTGTGTGCAAATAGGTTATTTTCTCTCAAGGTTGAGCAAATAGGTGGTTGAACAAGAGTTTGGTTGTGCAAGGAGTTGGAAGATTGATTTGTGAATCTTCATAAGTGTTTGCGCCTTATTCCTACACCTTTGCAAGCTTGTAATGAGTGGAAGAGGTGATTTTTTTTCATTTGATTTTGTTTTTATTTTAGTTTTTAAATTATTTTCATTTCTCTTTCATTGTCCATAAGATCTACTTTTGAAATTTTTTTTTTCCATCCTTTTGTTTTTATTTTGAATATGTATAAAATTTCTTGCCATCTGAACTACAATGCCTTTGCCTCTTCCTCTATAGGAAATAATGAACAATAAATAATATATTCAAAATTTGTTTCTCTTTTGTGGAAGTATGTTGATATTATAAGATCCCTTCTAGGAGGTGCTGATTTCTGTTGAAAATGTCAGGGTTGTGATAAGGAAAATAATGGTTCATATTATCGAGTGGTAGGCCATTTGTTTGAATTCCCTAGAAGAGTCCTAAAATGCCTTGGAAAAAGGAGCACTTATACCAAATGAAACCGTATTAAAATATATCACAGAGCATGAAGAAGAAGGGAGAGAAGTGTGTAGACAAAATACGACAACTAAAAAAATTCAAAGGGAATGCAAGCCCATCTACAAATATTGTAATAGAAGACCACCCCTTTTATATGTTGGAATTATATTGGAATGATGTACTGAGAGGGGAGGGGTGAATCCGTACCTCTAAAAATTTTCTTGGTTATCCCATTAACCCTTAATCATCAGTTTGTAAATTATCTTATCTAACTGTTCATATTTCTTTATGTATATGCAATCATATCATAAGTTCTTTAGTATGTAACCATAACAGAAACATTCATGAAAATAGATAACACATAACACAAGATATGATATCGCTGAAAACTCCTGTTAGGAAGTAAAAGCTGCGGTGGGGATTTTTACCCACAAGACTTCACTATCTGCAAATAAGAAGGGGTCGGTTAAGGCTTACAATTGGTAACTTTTGATGACCTACCCTGTTAGGAGTATTACAGTGGAGACCTATTAAGATCTACTTCATTTGAAGCTTTAGCAACACTATTAAGTGTGCACTCTATTAAGAGATTTGGAAAGAACGATTAAGTCCACCTTCTACAAAAGGATTTTAGATGTGATGCAATCTTTAATTATTGTTAACATATCCAATTAAGCTTCATACATATAAGTAATCATCCTTCCATGATTGAATAATACCTTTATCTGCTCGTTGGTAGCCTCTGTGTGTTCTTGACAACTAATATGATCTGTTTCTGAACTTTGCATGAATTCTACCTTCTGATCCTTAGATGCTCTTCTTGGCTATCAACAACAATGAATTCTTCTTCTCACAATTGATTTGAACATCTATTTATAATATTTTTTTGGCTCAATTATTGATTCACGCTTCGCAAGTTAACTCTAGATCCAAGGTTTACAACTTGACCTTGATCTTTAGTTAGATATGTTTTAGATCCATTAGGATGCTTTAAAACATTTACATAAAGCTTGCTTGACCCTCAAGTTATGATTTAAAACAAATTAAAACTCTATCAATAGAATTACATTGCTTTATCTAACGTGTAAAATTTAGATCCACTATTTTCAAGTTCTCTAACTAACTATCGGTTATGACTGTTGGTTTTCTTGGTCATCAGTGTTCCTTTCTTGAACTAGTCATCGGGTATGCCTTTTCTGTTCTGTGATTTTTGTTCTCAAAATTGTGTCGTTGGTGTTGTTTTCAATGTTATATTATTGACCCGTCGGTGATGTCCTGTTTAATTTGTCAGTGCAACACTTGTCAGTGTTCGTCGGTTAATTCCATACTTAGCATTTTCTCATGACCTTTGTGTTCTATTGGGTATGCTTGTTGTTCACCGGTAATGCTTGTAGTCTGCCGGTAATGCTTGTAGTCTGCCGGTGATCTCTGTAGTCTATTTTTCACTAAGTATACTAATGGAAAAATTAATGTCATAAATCTCCCCATTTGACATTAGTATCAAAAACATGATATGTGCAACATACTGAGTGTATTAGTATGTACACCTGTGTATACTCCTTCCTTAGTCATTTTAATGACTCCCCTATGTATATGCCGGTAAGTGTAAGTGTATATACATATCCTTATGTACTTTTCTTTTCCTCTTTTTTCTTTTTAATATATATTGTACATAACTATATTTATATATATCTGTTCCTTCTGCCTTTTGTACATACAATATACATTTGCTTTCCTCCTTTTTTGATTCTAAAGGAAAAGGTACTTATAGCTTGTCAAAAAGGAGGGAATGTGAGGACTTGATCTCCTCCATCATCTTTTCCCATTTCTCCTTTAGCATTTCTAGAGCCATGTGCTCCAGTGATATTTGAACATGTATATCATAGATGCTATCTACTATAGACATCTCGAAGGTTGCAATAAGATTTCTTGCATTAGAAATATGCTGCTGTAGAATAGTAAGATTAGGCAGAATGTGTGCCTGTAGTTCTGTAATATCACCTCTTAGTTGTGTTTTAGCATCCCATATTTCTTGCCTTAGCCTGTTAGCCTCTATGATCTTGTCATGATGCACCTTTATGCTGTCTGCATTTGAGGTTAGGATTTGTGCACTGGATATGACATTTGAATCTATTTCTGCTAATTTGTCACTATTTGCTTTTGTAAAATTCTCAAGTGTGCACATCTTTTGAACTAAGGTGCTTGCTTTAGCAATCATTGGCTCTAATTGATCAGTGAGTTCAGAGAGATTTACCTTGTTCAATGCCATTTCTTGGCTGATTTTGTCAACTAACTTGTATTGGTACTTCTTTTTTTCTTGTTCTTCCATAGCTTGTTCTACATCGATATTCCGCTCTGAGATTGTGTCGGTAAGAACAACAATTTGTTCCTTAACTGTAGCATTTGCTTCAATTTTTACTTCAGGAACAAGTTGTTGGAGAATATCTCTTGCTTTGTCAAGTTCCATTGTTTCCCTGTGTTCTTGTATCATTTTCTTTTGAATGGCTTTTCTTTGACATAGCACTCCAAAATCTTGAAGTTTATCACTGTCCAAAGTGGTAATATCCCAGTTTGGAACTTCTATCACTTCATCCAGTGTAACAACCAAGATGTCTTTCTTTACTATTTTCTTCTTCTTCTTCTTTGGCTGGGTGGAAGATTGATGTACTACCATCTATAAAGCGTGAGATTGGGTTGACTTGGTAGGTGAGGGTCAAGAAGATGAGGCATCCTTTTGTATATGTTCTGAGTCCACCGACTGGTTTGGTGAAGACATCTCCTCATTTGTCTTGGGTGTATCAAAAAATGTATCTTCTTTAAGTTTTATTCCTTCATCCTGCTTGACTCCTTCACTTTTATTAGTTTCTTCACCCTTTCTTAGTGTATCTTTTGTTTTATTATCAGCTTCTTTGTTTTGTGCATTTGACACTTCTTGCTGATTGCCGGTTGCATCTTTCATTTCTGTATCTGTATCCTTTTGAGTGGTGGATGCAACTTTTTTTTCATTGGTACCCATATCCTTGGGTATATTACCATCTTTCTTAGATGATTTATCCTGACTTGACTGAATATCAATAGCATCTATTAACATATTCATGTTTTTCGACGTATTGACTGTTGCATGTCAATAGCTGTATCTTGTCCGTCGGTATTGCCCTTTACAACATTTATGTCTTCATCTTTTTGAATTTCTTTTGTAGGGTCTTGTCCTGTGGTTTCATTGATAATGTTGTCTAACCACGATTCATGATATTTATATCATCATCTAAGTTACCTTTTATTGTCAATTCTTCTTTGGTAACTTCTTCATCCTCTAAGATGATGTGGATGGGGCTTGTTGGTACTTGATCATCTTCACCATATTTTGGCCATTCTTCATCTATAATATCAATCTATTTCTGGCCTATTATTTGGACTTCTTCACTATCTAACTTAGTTGTTGAGTTATCTCTTTGATTGGCGATTTCCTTCTCATAATAGCTCTTCTCATCAGGATTGAGTATCTTGCTCCATGTATTATGTGTTTCTTGTTCTAGCTCTATAAGCTTCTCTTTAAGAAATTTATAAGCTCTTAACTTGGGTGAGAAAATTTTGTCATGTTTCTTCATAATTTCATCGATTTCTTCTATTTTTGATTCTGGAGGTATAAGAGAAACCAGTACTCTTTCTCTTATCCTTTTCTCCTCCTGGAGTGCAAAAGTGAATCTAGAAGAAATTCTAATCAATAGTTCTTGTGGTACATCCCGTGTAGTGAATTGTAGTGGGACATAATAATGTCTACACATCTTAGCAATAAGTGCATCTTTAATCTTATTCTTCTCTAGAGAATCCCATCTTAACCATTTCCTAATCTTAGGATGTCCAATAGACGCAGCTTCAGAAATATACTTACATATTTCATCAATGTCTTCAGTGGGTGATGTAACCTTTGCTGTTTCCTTTGCTTGTTTCATAGTGTCAGGTTCATCCATAGCTGAATCCTCTAAGTCCTCATTTGTCTGAACACATTTCCTCCTTTTGGTAGGTGCCCTAGCCGGTTGTTTTTCCTTTTGTGTGTCAGGTTTCCTCTTATACACCTCCCCTTTTACCATGGGAGAAGGAATTGCATCCTTTGCTATTTGACTCCTTGTTCTTGATTTCTTAGGTGGAGGAGGATGTGGTGAATCAAACTTCTCTTCCTCTGATTCATTTTTCTCTATTGTATCACCGATGGGAGGCTGGTCCTCAGTGAGTTCCTCCTTACCCTCTTGTTTCCCTTCACCTTCTCTTTCTTCTTCTCCTTCAGAAGATATATTCAAATTCTTTTTTATATTCTTCACCATTCTTTTTGACTGTTTTACAACCTTCTTGACAATAAGATTTGATTTAATTTTCTATTTGGCCTCTTCATAGGTACCAAATTTTAGTATCTTGTTTTCTAATTGTTCATTTAATAGTGCCTTTATGCACTCATTGGCTAATCTTATTTTTATTTCATAATCCAATTTTGAAATCCATGATTTCCTTAGTACTACTGCTTGGATGTATGTGAAATTAGTATCTACCATGAAACATATTTCTTCTCAATGTTCCTCTATCAGATTCTCAGGAATTCTAGTTCTTGCTTGAGACATTTCCTTTATGGTTTTGAAATACTCATGCATAACATTATCAAAATCTGTTCCTAGTGATTCTATGAATTCACCTATCTGAATGGTTATGGGTCTGCTTGTGTCCCATGCAACTTTTCCAATGGA
>MU227953.1:230355-243955 GCA_018584345.1 Thuja plicata | reverse complement strand
AGACCCATCGTATATTTATCATCATTGAGCATTTTTGGAACATCAAAGTCGATACAACCCTTACTGGTGCCACAATGCAACCATAAGGATATGAATATGACTTATCATCAGATAAAATGTAGGAAACCAACGTAAGCACCAGGGCATAAAAGCCAAGATGACCTGAACATTGTTTCCAATCAATGTTGCAAGAGTACACTAGTATCGAGGCATTCAAAGCCAAGATAACCATGAGTGCGATCATGCGTAAACAAACAGATCAATAACAAACAAAACAATAACAAATATAGCAATAAAAAGTAAAGAGATAGTGCCGACCTCACCATGGCGTACAAATAAACAAGATCGAGGGATGTGAGGCTGTTCCACCTTATTGCGGGAGCTCTTATCACATACACCCTATTTATTTTACATTGCCAGATCATCGAGACTATGCCAACAAGCATACAAAGAAATATTCAAGCATAGCTCAGCCAGTTTCAAAGTTTTGTGAATGTGGATGTGTATGAGGTGTTGAAGAACACCATTGTGCTTGTGTGTGCATTGTGTTGGAATTTTATCGATAGATGTTTACGTTTGAGATATCCAATATGTGTTAAAAACACAGATGTGTCCAAAGATAGTGTTAAAAAAAACTGTTATGGTGGTGTTGAAAAACACCAGTTTGTCTCAGTAGCGAGTTATCCTTGAGAAGTGACAAGATTACTGACTCAGGTGTAAACCAAAGATGTGATTAAATAGGGAGCCCATGCCCCCAAGTAATGATGACTGACTTGGCGTATGTTGCAAGAACAAATGAGATGTGATTGCCCCCAAGCGTATGGCGCTAAATCAATGATAAGTCAGGAGGGTCCGCAAAGGAACCAGAGTGTCACAAAAGTGACCAAAAGATATGTACAAAATAAAGCATATAATCATCAAGACTGAGTATCGATAGATACAATGTGTGAGTATAACTCCAACTAGGATGGATGTGAAAAATCTCGATAGAATAGCGACAGTAGGCAGATGCAGTGAGAACCACTGATGACTGACGCGAGAGATGCTCAAATGAAGCGATCATAGCATAAGCTATACATCAGTAGGAAAACAAAGTGAGAACCACTGGTGACTGATGTGAGGGAGAATCTCAAGAAGAGAGAACTCTGTATAAGCTAAGTGACAGTAGGCAGACGTAGTGAGAATCACTAGTGACTGTCACAAAGTAGATCCAAAAGATAATAAGACAATGCCCCCAAGACTAGGAGGGTTTCCCCGAGAGTATGACCAGTTTCAATCCATGTGAGTTACTGTCTTGACAGGAACTAAAAGAAAATGAAAGCAGGAAAGCAGCAATGCGGGAAAGCAAATGCATAAAGCCAAGGGGTGCTGCGATAGATATAGCATTGTGGAACAAGAGGTGCCTGTTTACCAGGTTTTCACCTTCTTGGCAGAAATTCTTTTTTTTCTACCATGACACCTATTTGCCAAGTTTTCATCAATGGCACCTTTTTTTCCTTTTTCCCTTTTTCCCTTTTTTTGTATTTTTCAATTTTTTAATTTTTTTGTATTTTTGGAATATATGATTTTTTTGGAGATACATCAAAGCGCCTATTGCTAGCTTTTCACTAAGATGATCATTTTTTTAGGACATTTTCAAATTTTTAGGGTTTTTTCAGGACTTTAGTATATACATGAGCATACTGAAGATGTCTCAGCTATAGAACCGCTTCAAATGAAGAGTGTTGATGGGTTCTTTGAGTTGTTCTCCTTTAGTAGTAGAGAGTTGATAGGTACCAGACCCAAACACTACAGTAAAAATATATGGACCGAGCCAATTGGGTTAAAACTTGCCTTTCTGGACCCGATGTTGCTAATTTTTAGGGTTCTCTCTCAGAACGAGATCACCCGCTTGGAAGTCTCTTGGTCAGACCTTCTTGTTATAGCTTTTAGACATCCTCTTTTGGTATGCTCTCAGGTGATCGAATGCCACTTGGCGATGTTCATTAAGTAATTCTAGCTCGTGTAGCCAAGATATTCTAGTATCTTCATCAGTGATGAGGCCTTTCAGAGAGACTCACAAAGAAGGAATCTCGACCTCAATAGGTAGCACCACATCTACCCCCTAAACCAATGCATAGGGTGTAGCTCCTGTTGGTGTTCTTATACTTGTCCTGTATTCCCAAAGAGCTGGATTGATCTGGAGATGCCAGTCTCATCCAGATTTATGTACTGTGTGATGCAGGATCTTAAGGATTGTTTTGTTGGAAGCTTCCGCTTGTCCATTACCCTGAGGATAATAGATGGAAGACTAGTGTTGAGTAATCTTGAACTTAGAGAAAAGCTTTGTCAAATCCTTATTTTTAAACTGTCCCCCACTATTTGTGATAATTGCTGAGGGTACACCATGCTTGCAGATGATGTAATTAAGAATAAACATTGCTACTATTTTGCCACTTGCAATGGTGAGAGGGACTGCCTCCACCCACTTAGTAAAATAATCCGTAGCTGTAATGATAAACTTATGTCCGTTGGAGGATGAGGGGTAGATTGAACCCACCAAATCAAAGGCCCATTGCTGAAATGGTCAGAAAGTAATAAATGGAATTAGCTCCTTGGCTAGAGCGTGAATCAAGTTTCCATGTAATTGACATTGTTTGCAGGACTTGGCAAATTGCATTGCTTCTTTTCCATATCTGGCCAGTAGTAACCAGCTCTAATAAGTTTGCAGGCCAATGTCAAGCCGTTAGAATGTGACCCACAGATGCCTTCATGCACCTCTACTAAGCTTGTTTGGACTCATCGGGTTCTAAACACCTAAGGAGGGTACCATCTAGACCACATCTATACAAGTCATTAGCAATGATGACGAACCATGAAGCACTACGGATTAGGTGACGTTTCTCATTCTGGGAGTAAGTGTCCGGAATGATCTGGTCATGCAGGTAGGAGAATATGTGGTGGTAGCAGGATGAGTCATGTCCTATGACATAACAAATCATCCGGGAGTCAAAGGAGTCATAGGCTGGGTAGCATAACGTCTCCACCAGGAATTCATGTCGGAAATTGTTTTCAGGAATTTGCAGTAAAGAGGCAAAAGTAGCCATGGCATCTACTACTTTATTATCTGCCCTTGAAACCTATTAAAATGTGATGTGATTAAAATACTATTTAAGATCATCAACCAACTATTTTTAGGGTATCAACTTGTCGTCTCTTGTCTGATAGATATCATTAACCTGATTGATGACCAATTGGGAATCTCCAATAACATTTAGTTCATCCACGTGCCACTCAAGGGCGATCTTCATACCGTTGATGAGAGCTTCATACTCAAAAATGTTGTTTGTACAAGGAAAAAACATTTTGTATGCTTTTGGTAATGAGTATCTTTGAGGTGTAATGAACAGGATCCCGACACCTGACCCCTGTTGGGTAAATGAACCATCAAAAAACATAGTCCACAAGCAATGTGTAAGAAGGAATATGGACTCATCTAGAAATTCAATATGCAATGGTTGATGATCGACTAGAGGTGCCTCCACCAATTGATCTGCTATTGCCTGGCCCTTAATGGCTTTCCTTTCAAAATATTCAATATCAAACTCACTGAGAATCATGACCCATTTAGCTAGTCTACCTGTGAGGGTAGCTTTACTAAGCAAGTACTTCAGAGGGTCAATTTTAACAACCAGACGTGTAGTATGAGCCAACATATAGTGTCACAATTTTTGTGAAGAAAACACTACTGCAAGGAAAGCCTTCTCTATAGTGGAGTATTTTGTTTCATAGGAGACCAGAGTCTGACTAATGTAATAAATAGCCCTTTCTTTCTTGTGTTGATCTTCCTGAGCCAACAGGATACCCAATGATGTATCCGTAGCAGATATGTAAAGTATAAGTGGCTTCCCATGAATGGGAGGCATCAAGATTGGCGGGTTGGCAAGATATTGCTTGATTTGCATGAACCCTTCATCACATTCTTTATTCCACTGATAAGTCACACCCTTGTGCAAAGTCTTGGTAAATGGTTGTGACTTATCCGCCAATTGAGAGATAAAATGCCGAATAGACTATAGTTGGCCTTGAAGTCCTCTCATTTGTCTAATATTTTTAGGTGGTGGAATTTACAGAATAGCTTGTACTTTTGTAGGATCTACTTCAATGCCTTTGGCAGATATGATATAGCCAAGTAGCTTACCAGATGTTACGCCAAAGGTGCATTTCTTAGGATTAAGTCTGAGACTAAATTTTTCCATACGGTCTAGGATAGGTCCTAGATTAGCAAGATGTTTATTTTGGTGCATACTCTTAGCCAAAGAATCATCCACGTAATCTTCCATAGTTTTATGCATCATATCATGAAATATAGTGGTAACTGCACTCTGATATGTAGCTCTGGCATTTTTGAGTCCGAAGGGCATGACATTCCAACAGAAGGTGCCCCAAGCACATGTGAAAGCTATTTTCTCTAGGTCCTCTAGTGCAATCTTTATCTGGTTATAACTAGAGAAACCATCCATTAATGAGTACATTTCATATCTAGTTGTCATATCTACAATCATATCGATGTTAGGAAATGGAAAATCATCCTTCAGACATGCCAAATTTAGGTCTCTAAAGTCTGTGCAGAATCTGATAGATTTGTCATGTTTGGACATTGGAACAATATTAGAGATCCATTCTACATAATCAATGACTCTGATAAACACTGCTTTGAGCAATTTCTCTAACTCAGCTTTGACAAGTAGAGCTACGTGTGGATGCATCTTATGAAGCTTCTGCTTGACAGGATTAACACCTGGTGCAATGGATAGATGATGCATGATTAGATTAGGGTCTAATCCAGGCATATATGAATATTTCCATGCAAAGTTAATCTTTGTCTTTCTGAAGAATGTGATGAATTCCTCTCTTTCGGCCTCTGATAGGGATTGTGCCAAGTGAATGATCTGCGGTTCTGCCTTTGTACCCAAGTTGATAGGTTGAGTTGGTTCAATAAGGACAGATGACCTTTCCTGAAAATGACTAGGAAGCGCATCAAGTATCTCATCCTCGGGCACCTTGGAGAGGTTTTCACCCTTGGATACGTCATTTATTTTGACTATTTTTGGCTTTGACACTGCCACTAGGTGGTTTTCACCATCAAAGCGCCTATTTTTTCTTCTTTTTATTTTGTGACTAAGATACTTGATGTTAGCCTCAGTCATGTTGACACTTGCTTTGCTGGTAGGAGACATTATAGGTTCGACGGCGTGTAGGTAACAAGCAAGAGAATAATCATTCTGGAACGTAAGGACTTCATTGGATGGGGAAGTGGAGTTCCAGTCTATAAGCTCAGGATGGCAGAGTGAAAGAGGAGCGACGGGTTCAAGTGCATTCATGGTGTAATCATCAAAGGCAGGAACAAGTAAGTTGAGACCCAAAGTGATATCTTTCTAAGGTATAGTCGAATCCCTTTGATTCCTAATGAATGTAGTAGATGACACATCAACACCTAGGGAGTCAGACTCATGTGGCCCTACACTAGACTGTTCACCTACTTCGAGGTGGTTTTCATATGCATTTGTTGTATCTGTATCTCTGTCAGAAGTAGCATAGGATAAGATGTCAAACTCATATTCATGGGAGTCTGTTTCATTATTAGGTCTCATGTCCAGGACGTGAGTAAAATCAACTCTTTGTCCCTAGTTGGGATGAGACCTACCTAGAACTTCTGCTATGGTCAAATGAGTACCTATTGACCCAGATACCTCAGTAGTGTTTGTATCATCACTTGCCTCTTGTGTAAGGAGAAGTGACTGGCATTCTTGATCAAATCGCTCTTGAAAGTGCGGTGGTATGAATAAATCACTCTGATGACTAGGGTTCAAAGTATATATATCTTTCCACTCTTCATAAGTTAATGGAGTAATTGAAGTAGTAGTGTCAGAGTCACTGTCAGTGTCTACAGTATTGACACATGGCACAAAGCTATCTAGTTCAGCAAAGAATGCTACCAGGTCTGGTGGAATAGGATAAGGAAATGTATCCTCATCAGAGCTATCTTCAGGTTCTGCAATTTGAGGTGTTTCCTCAGAGATTGGTTTCTTATCTTCTCGAGGTACAAAATTATTTATTCCCAATTGGAATGTTATTTTTTGGAAGCCTATACCTATAGAGTCGCGTGTTCTGCAACCAATAGCTTTAAGTGGTGCAATCAAACCCTTATGATTTGCACCTATGGGGCCATCTCCTTTATAGCCAAAATGTTGCATTATAAATAAACCCTTGCCATAATTCTCAGTTTTCATGTCATAAGGAGGAATGCTTTCAGAGTTGTCTTCTCCTTTGTAAATCCAAGACTTGATGGCTCTATTTTCAGCTTCCTCTTCTAATGGTACTGTGGCTTGTACAAAGGTACCACCATACTTCGTTGGAGGGGAAGCCATAGAAGGTTTAGTTTTCTCAGAAGGTCTCCCAAAAGAACGGGGAGACAAAGGAAAAGATGTGATGGATAATACAGGTCCAATCTGATATCCTCCCATATCAATTTCCTTGAGAGTCAAGTTCTTTTCCATTTCTTTTAATTTATCCTCAAGGATTTCAACAGATTCCCTATTGGTAGGCACAAGAATGTCAGCAGATTTAGTGAGGGCATTGCAATCATAGAGTGTGTTTGCAGGTATAGTCACCTCAAAGCCTTGGAGTGGGAACTTAATGCACTGATGATATGTAGAAGGGACAACTTGCATTTCATGAATCCATGGCCTTCCTAGTAGGATGTTGTATGCCAAAGGGATGTCAAGCACTTGATAGATAACATCGCGTTCAATGGGACCAACTCTAATTGGAAAAATAACTAAACCCTTGGATTTATGTTCTTCCTCATCATAGGCTTTAATGGTTATCTTTTTGCGAGCATCAATGCGGTCTTTGCCATAGCCTAACTCAATAAGGAAACTAGCAAAGAAAATATTTAGGCCAGCACCATTATCTATGAGAACATGACGAACACTCTTGGGACCAATCATGCATTTAATGTGCAGAGGATTATTATGCGGGTGACTCAAAGAATGATCATCTTCCTCAGAGAAAGACAAGTAATGTGGGGAGGTCAAGTGACCTACCATAGATTGAGCAGGATTTCCCTATGAGCAGGGGAGATTTTAAGGAGCTCAAAAATAGTTATCTAAGCATTAGTACGTTGCAATTGATCAAGGGTGCTATAATTGGCAGCATTAGATGAGGAACCCACTTTGGAATTCTTAGTAATAGAGTCAACCTTAGCCTTATCTAAAGGTTGAGTTGATGTAGATATAGAAGGCTCAGGGCCTTTGAGAATGATTTTAGCGTGAGATCGAGTAACAACATTAGCACTCACTTGAGACTATCCTTGTTCAAAAGATTGAGGTGTAGGCCCTCATAAAATGAAAGGTGTTTTGGACTTAGATGTATCTTCCTTTCCCTTAAGAATGAGGAAATTACAGTATTCAGTTTCAATAGGTTCAACCATATTAATAACATTGTTGTTATTAGTGTAAGTATAGTTGACCTTAGCATCAATATTTTTTCCTTTAGATGATTGACCTTTTCCATGAGGAGGAAATGGGTCTTTGAAAGCTTGGTGATCAAAATTTTTATTATGACTTCCCACAGCAATGACTTCACTATCAATGAGATCCTGGATTGTATGCCGCAAATTTTGACAAGAAGATATGTTATGACCTTTGTTTTGGTGAAAATCACAATAAGTGGATTCATTCCACCAATGAGGTCTTGGTTGCAGATCAAAAGGTCATGGATTAGCCAATGGAGTAAGCAAATTGTTGTCTATAAGAGTCTTGTAAACTACCTCGAGAGTTTCTCCTAAAGGCATGAATTCTCGCTTGGGTCTAGGGGCCCAAGGTTTAGGTCCAAAAAATCGTGAAGTGTTTGGTTTGGATGCTGCTGCAGCCTATTTATTGGCTTTGGCCGCTTGCATCATGGTAGTGAGATTAAAGGCGGCCTTGGAAGGCTTATCAATCACATTGTCTACAACACCATCATTCACAACGTTTTGGTTCTTGTTGGGAAATTTGGATTTATCTTTGCTTGAGGAAGAAGACCCTTGCTTATTTTGCTTGTGTAAGGTCAATTCTCTTTTCTTGATCATAAATGTCTTGATTCTTACAACTTGTTTAATCATGTCATCAAAGGTTAGAGGACCTTGTAGCTATACTTGATACCCAAAGTTGGGGAGAAGATTATCGAGAAAGATGTCCAACTTTTCAGATTTAGGTATCTTGCGAGAATATCATGTATAGAGTTGTCTCCATCTTTGGAGAAATGTCAAGAAGGATTCCCCATGATTTTGTTTCAAGTTGCAAAGATCTCGAATATGAACCAGATGTTGGATGTTTTGAGAATAATGTTGTAGAAATAAATTGACAATTTCATCAAAGGTCTTGATGTCAGTTGGTATTCTAGAAAACCATTCCATAGCTGATCCTCCCAAGCTATGCGGGAAGAGACACATAAGATAGGTTGTGTCATGCATGAATTCCATGGAGAGAGCATCAAATTCTCTCAAATGGTCTTGAGGGTAAGATGTACCCAAGTATTTTTCATATTTAGGAAGTTCAACTCCTTTGGGAAAAGGAGGCATGTGAAGACTTTTATCAAATGGGAAAGGACAAATGCTTTCCAACGTGAACTATGTGACAGGTTTATCTTTCTCTTTCAAGAGTTGAGAAAGTTGCTCTCTCATAGTTTGCATTTCTTTTCATAAGTGGGAGTTTTCAGTTTCTTCCTCTTTCTCAACAAGTGTTTCTATAACATATTTAGAAGGTAACTTAGCCCCTTGATTGGCTAGTTCAAGAATGTATTTTTCTTTCTCTTCAGCTAGTAGAATTATCATCATTTTACAGAAGTCTTTGTTAGCACGAGCTCTTGCAATATATTCTTGAGTGATTTCAACTTCTACATCATTAGGGGGGTCTTCAGAATGGGACTTACCCCAAGTTTTAAAGGGGCCAGTTCCACTAACTTCACCACCTGATTGGTTATGATCTACCATCTTTCTAGAATGCAAGGATTCAAGGTGTAAAGATTTGATATGAAAAGATTGAGTGTTCTCTGAATTTGAGTCTTCTTGGAATAAAGGATTTCGAACCCTACTAAGATCCACAGGAAATGACCGTTTATTGTAAGGTCATCGTACCAGGGAAGGAGATCAAGATGATTACTCACTAGATGTAGCCAGTAATGGTGTGGAAAGTATAGATTCATCTTGATTGATTGAAGGAAATGTTTTGCCACTTCGAGTTGTGACAGTCATAGATAAAGTTTTAAACAAGAAAAGTGAACTAGGATCAAACTTGAAACAGTCTCAAAAATTGCACAAACGTGCCAAAAGGTGAAGTATCCTTGGTGCAAATCATCTAAGATGAGGCTAAAACAAGCCAAGAGATGACTATTGTGACACAAGGCATGATGACACAGATGAAACAGCTCAAAAGGACATGAGACAAGACCAGTTTAAGCAACAATCACGTAGTTCTCAAACCAAGAAACTAAGTTTCAGACTGTGTGAAGATAGATGGTAGAAAAATAGACCCATATCAGAGACCAGATTTGACAGAAGGATAAGTGATTGGCAGATTTTAGCTCGCTATTTTGATAAAAAGATATATTTTTGCGCGATGAAATTTTATGTCGCGTGAAGATTCTCACTGGGCCACGCGAAGAAATGCTAACTTCACGTGAAGAAAGACACCAGAGGACAATAAAAATGACTGATAGAAATTGGCACTATTGTCGAATCTTGCACGACAGATAATTGTGTATCGCGCAAAGATTTTCATTGAATCGTGCGAAGTTTTGGAAATTTTGCGCAAAACTATTCAAATGTTGAAAAAAGTACATTTATAGAATCAGACCGTTAAGACTAGTTTGCATTTTCCAAGATCAAATCATGCTGTTTTCGATAGATAGTTCAGTTTACAGATTGTTTTGAACATGTTCAAGGTTGACAGTTTATGTGTTTTGATGATAGTTTCGATTGTTCAAGTGATACACCCACGTAAAACACATTAAATAGAATGTTTGTAGTACCCGAACAAGCACATTACAATCCTAGGATAGCCAGGACAATATCTGTTAAATACCCACTTGAACTGAAGTTCAGCTACACTTACTCTTAGCAGATAACTTAGAAGCTTGGAAGCACGGGCTCCTCCTTACATATGCACTCACTTCTCAGGCATACCAAGCTTCGGACCCCAAAGGAATTTATTCCCAAAGGGCTATTATCTCTACTAAAAGCCATAAAAATGTGGGGCATCTTAGTCGGTCTCTGACCTTTTGTGCCAAAAAATAGAGGGTTTTTGAAAAACTAGAACAACATTTTGTAGTTAGGTCATCCGTTCAAGTGGTTGTGATCAAGTCATTTTCCCAATAAAGGGGGCTCTCCCAATCCATTCATACAAGGCTTTCACCTTAACAATGTCAAGAATTTAACGCACCACTAGGGTACTGGAGGAGATTTTGGTTGCCACAACAAATTCACACCTGTATATTGTGACATTAATCACAATAGCATTTTTTGTATACCGGTTTGAAAGGGCTTGGCTTTAGCTTGTTACTGGTTAGGCATCCACTCTCATTGGCTTTGCTAAAGCTCTTGGGAGGTAGCCACTCTAGAAGAATCACATGAATTTCTCTTACACCCAAGATCCATAAAGGTGAGGGGAGAGGATACATTCATGTAGTTCTTAGGATTACAATCTAAAAAACACTTCAATCACGCAAGACAATGATTCATTTTAAGCACCAACCGAAGTGTGTTTTAACTACTGAAAACAGATAAAGGAAATTGTAAAAACAAGCAAGGTCTTCGACAAACATCTTGCAATGAAACCCATTAGTATTTTGTAATGCCTTTCTTCATATCAGCGTCCTGCAAACCACTGTTATGCTGTTTCAAAAGATAAAATCAGAGAATCACAGATGTTAGAAAATAGCAGGTGGTTAGAAAATTGAGGCAATAAAATATTAAATTGAAAGCTCTGGACTACAATTTTGCATGATAAAGAATGCTAGATCACGCGAAGAACTTTTCTAAGCCATGCGAAGAACTAGAAAGTTCACGCGAAACAAAAATAAATTTCGCACGAAATTAAAACAAAAACTGTACAGAAGTATAGACAAAATGCAAAAAAAAGTGAAAATATGAAATGAAATGAGGCCAGATAGAAATATACCTGCCCCACGGTGGGCGCCAGAAATGTATGTGTTAATTTTGGCCTTGTAAATCAACCACACACTTCAACATAGTCCTTCTTCACCAGGTACACACAAGACTGAATATGAGATTATTCATCTTATTTGCCTGCGTGATTCGACCTATTGCCTTCTATCTAGATGGGGTTTTTGAAATTTCTCTCAGGACGAGAGTCTCACAACCATGGACCAATCTAAGAATGAAGGATTTATCATGATGAATGCAATACAATGCCAGATTATGCTAAGAAATGAAATATGAAAGATTAAGCTAAGACATGATTTCAATGCAATTTAGTCTAGAAATTGAAACTATCTTATTGCAATATGAAATTACTCTATATGATATTAGCAAGAAAATGAGACAACAATTCAGTATTCTAACAATGCATATGATCATAAATTCAGGGTGTTTGAATGAAGAATGAGAGTTCTTTTATAGACTCTGAGATGATCAGAATAGAAACTTTCATGTTTTGAAATAAAACAAATAGAAAAGCCAATTAAAAACAGAAAGCTTTATTGAAAAGAATTCAATAAATTGTTTTCTTCCTGCTTTAACTGTTTTATTTCTTTGTTTTAATATTGTTTTATTTGAATTTAATTGTTTTATTTCTCTTTAAAGCACAATTAATTCATAGTTTCCATTTCTGAATAAAGATAAGATTTTTGATAGAATATTCAATTAATTAAATAAATATGGCCTCATAATTGCTTTTTCTCAATTATTTGAATATTAAATTCAATTATTGAAAATAAGGATATTTATTTAATAATTAAATATTATTTAATTCCTTTTCATGCGTCTCAGCTAAAGATGGTGAATTTAATTTAATTAAAGTGCTAGGACTTTATTAATCAAATTAATTCGATCATAGGGTTTGTTTAGCCAAAATAGATATTTAGGAATTAAATATGATGTATGATTAATACAGATTTAGGATTTTCTGCATTTGACACTCAGGTCGAGTAGAGTCAGTGAAAACTCAGAATTGCCTAGTACAATAGGACTTTGATGATTTAGAAGAATGAAAAATGCAACAAAATTGGTTAGGGTTACAAGATGCCAATTTTGGGGTGTTACATGAATATAGGACCTTACGTCCTCTACCAGTAAAACCCTAGGTGGGATTCAGGAGAATGCTCCAGAATCGTCAGGTTGTGAAGCTATTTTAGGATGTAACTTGTATTTAGGTTCAACACATGAGCCTTTTCTGATAAGCTTGAAGGGTTTCTTCTTATCTTCCTTAATTTTCTCAACTCTAGAAGTCGATGCCATCTTGTTTGCAATTTAGGGCTTTTCACAAATAAAATAGTGTGGTCGGTGAGTGTGTTTACTTACAGATTTTCTGTGATTGCCTGTGAATGTGAATGCTTCATGTCAAATTGATTTATGCTGGGTCACTTTCCAATTTTCTCTTAATTCACTCTGGTCTGCTCTGCTATGCTCTTCTCTACTTGAAAATCATAGGTGCAAAAGTGAGTTTACTCGTCGGGCTTTTATAACCTCTTTGTACCCTAAGTTGTTATTAATGCTTACCAACTCATCGGTATATGAAGACTAATTTTTGTCGGTAGAGACATTCATAACATCTTCGGTGTCTGTGTAAAGCATTAGGGTTGCTAGCAATTTTGGAGACTTCACCGATGATTGTCGGTGAGGTTGCGAAGATAGCTTTTGTTGATTCAACGTTCACCGATATCCGTCAGTTTACACTTAGCTTGTGTAATGACCGATACATTCCGGTAAGTAGTGCTAACTTTTCTGTGTGTGTTCACTGATACAAATCATGCCCAATAACCGATGGTTTCTTTTCAATAGTTTAGCAAATAACAATATATTGCATCTTTATTCATGCTAATATTACAATATGAACTATGTGTAATGGAATCGATGTACAATGTAACTTGTCATAATGCAGTTCCATACTTACTTGTGCAATCTAGTTGGATGTAGTGATGTCACAGGATCCATTGGATGAGGTGTCACCATTTGCATTTCTTGTTCTAGCACCTTTAGTGTTAATGGCTTTTACCCACATCTTGTTTCTCATTCTCTTGATGTCATCAATGGTATTTCCATTGGAATGTGTACTTGTGTCTGTCAGTCAGTCTTTGCAATCTTTTATCACATGTCCAACCTTATGACATTGCAAGCATGCCATACCTAGATTGGTCCAACCTCTTGACCTTCTGGTCCACTTTCTCATGTAGTTTTCAGCAATATGACCATACCTTCCACATGTTGTGCAATTTACCCATGTGTTATAGTCCCAAACATATGAGTTACCTACTCTGGTTGGTTTGTAGCTTTTATCAGTTTCCTTTAGTGTCCATGCCTTGTTGTTCTTTTTCCAACATTCCTTATGTGTATGCCCAT
>MU227953.1:191581-209109 GCA_018584345.1 Thuja plicata | reverse complement strand
TATAGCTCTAGCTGAAAGCAATTTTACAAATCTTGCAACTCCATGCATAGAGAGCTATGGATCGATTTGTGAGGGCTCATTCTTGAGTTTCCTTGCATGTAAGGATTCATAGAAGTGCACTACTTTTGTGTGTACACCAGGATGAGTGTTTACCAAGTACATAAGTGATCCAACTAGCTGTCTATAATATGTAGGATCTATAGGTTTTGAATCTGTTGCTTCATCTTTGAGCTTATGAAGATTTGTTTCCATTGGAGTGGTTAATGGTTTGCACCCCATCATTCCAAATCTAGTTAAAATGTCCATGGTGTATTTTCTTTGATTTAGAAAAATATAGTTTACTTTCTGTAATACTTCTAAGCCTAAGAAGTAGTGTAACAACCCTAGGTCCTTCATGTCAAATTCATTTGTGAGATCTTGTTTGCATTTAGCAATAAGATGATCTTCTCCTGTTATTAGTAAATCATCAACATAGAGAACTAGAATTACCATTTTACCTTTGGATATTTTGAAGTATATATTAGGGTCAGCTTCATTTTTGGAGTACCCTAACTTGGAGAGATAACTGTCTATGCATTCATACCAAGCCCTGGGAGATTTCTTAAGGCCGTAGAGTGATTTCTTCAATTTGCAAACATAAATACTTTTGTCATGGGTGGTGAAGCCTTCTGTTTGTTCTATGTATACTTCTTCTTCAATAACACCATTTAAAAATGTTGTTTTTACATCCATTTGATGTATCGTCCACCCTTTAGATGCTGCAATGGTGATAGTGATTCTTACAAAGGTATATCGAGCAACTAGAGAAAAGGTTTCTTCGTAGTCAATTCCAGCCTTTTGAGAGAAACCCTTGGCTACAAATGTGGCTTTATGTTTTTTGATACTACCATCTAAAGCATATTTGATTTTGAATAACCATCTTGAAGAAATGATTGATTTCCCTTTAGGTGTTGGTACTACTTCCCAAACATCATTTTTTACCATAGATTGATATTTTTTGATCATTACATCTTTCCAGGCTTGACATGTTAAAGCTTCTTTAACATTAGGTGGTTCAGATTTTGTAAGTTCAGCCATAAGTGCAAGATAACATTTCTGATTTCTTGTTCTCTTACTTTCTCTAAATATTTCATCTGGTTCAACATTATTTTCTTCAAACATTTTTCTTTCCCATAGTGACCTTTTTTTGTTGTTAGGAATTTCAACATCTTCAAGATTGGATGAGTAACAATCATTATTTTCTATTGTGTTCTCTCTTTGGTTCTCGATAATGTAGTTCCCATCATCTTGAAGTGCATTCTCCCTCTAATTCTCAGTGTCATGATTTTCATTATTGATGCAAGTGGACTAGGCAGTATAGATATAGAGATAAGAAATGCGTATAAACAACTTAGTTGTATACCAAATCTTTAGCCTCACACACTCAAGATCACTTATCACCACACTCTAACTTGACCCAACACTCACCCAGACACCCACTGGCATGCCCAAGATCTAAACTAGTACCAAATAGTTTAATACAAAACTCTATCATAACCAACATGCAAGACCCTTGACTGACTGTGTGTGGAGTCTTCCTAACTCTTCAATCCCAATACACATAATCTTGATTGGTTAGTCACATAAGATGCCTAACCCTTCAATGGATCCATTTCAGATTTGCAGAGGATAGAGTGAATACAAAAAATGAATAGACCTCTACATCTACATACTCTTCCCCTTCATGCAACACCATATTATGCAAATACATGAGGGGAAGAGTTTATTCCACCATGCGACCAAGACCAACACTAATGAAATTCAAAAACTAATAATATGTATTGCTGACCGATTCCTCCCAAAAGGCTCAAAGGTATTAATTTGTATAACAAAACGAAAGGAATAGAAACGCCGCTTTGTATAGTATCTAATTCATAAAGAAACTTGTGGTCACTATGATATGCAGAGACTGATGAAAACTATAAGCACGTGGAATATGTGCGGTTTATGTGACTTCAATACATAGAACAAAAAAGAAAATCACTCCATCGAGTGATAAGTATTACGGCGCCGAACTCCCTAGTCCCACATAAGAAAAAAAGGGAGACCCAAAGCCGACCCAAAGTTAATCATGTTGTTATATGTAAAAATAGGGACACCATAGAATGCCGCCAATCTTGAGATAAATCTCAATGCATATTGAAAAGGAGACCACCCAGAAATAATGAAAGCTAAAACGCCACTGGTTTTGTAACCATATACAATTCAATGGAAAATCAATCAAAACATCCCACTACTCCAAATAAGAATAACGCCTTTGTTTCAAGAGCAAAAGCCAGTTAATGAAAATACATGCAATCGATAACTATGACACAAGAATACATTTTTCTCATCATAAAAACTCTTTCAAATTTCTCTCCAAATCTGACACTCCAATCTCTTGTACAACCACACCAAATTTTTTTTCTTTTCCAGAAACATATTCTTTTTCTCATGACCCTTCGACTTCTCTAATTCTAGAAACAAATCATGACAAACTGAAATTCCTCTAACTCCACGATGATTGAAACTTCAACTGCCAAATGTCCAAATGATTTGAACATTTTAGTTACAAAAGAAAATCTGTCAAAACATATGACGACTCCACACACAAATACTAAGAAAAATATTAATAAAAAAAAAAAAACTCCAACACTTAAACACTAAAAGAAACTTAAACTCTGACTTGGCTAACATAGCCTTTTAAGCATAAGATACAAACTTTCAAAAATGTTGATTTAAACCAAATCCTATCACTAATAAATTTGCAACATCATGTAGAAATTCTTCTTGCCGTTGTGCTGCACCAATTATTTTCTATAATATTTTCCCTCTGATTCCCATTTGATCCTTCTTCTATAAGTGTGGAGAGTTTGAGAGAAATGTCCTTTTCAAATTTGATATCTCTATTAATCTCAATAAATTTTTGTCCTGGTATGTAGACCCTATATCCTTTGGTAGTTTCACTATAGCCAACAAATATTCCTTTCTTCCCAGAGGGTTCTAGTTTGGTTCTTTTCTCTTTAGGAATGTGAACGTATACAGGACATTCGAAGATTCTTAGATCTGGTTTCTTCCCTGTGAAGGCTTCTTCAGGTGTAAATTTTTTTAGAATTGATTGAGGACACCTGTTTTGAATGTATACGACAATGTTACATGCTTTGACCTAAAATGAGGTATGAAGATTTTGATCATGCATCATAGCCTTGGCAACTTCAATAATAGTTCTATTTTTCCTTTCTGCTACTCCATTGCGTTGAGGATTATATGGTATAGTATACTCCCTCTTAATCCCAATAGAAATGTAAAATTCTTTAAAGTTTTCAGAGATGTATTCACCTCCATTGTTTGATCTTAGAGTTTTTATTTTCTTCCCAGTTTGATTTTCCACTAATGCTTTAAATGCTTTGAATTTTAGCAATACTTCATTTAATTCTTTGAGTGTAAGAAATTAGATTCAAGTTTTTCTATAGTAATCGTCAACGAAAATCACCTAATATGAAAATCCTCCTAGTGAGAGAGTTGACATAGGTCCACATAAATCTGTGTGAATGAGTTCTAATACATTTTTGGTTTTAAGTTCATTGGAGGGAAATGTTCTTTTGATACTTTTTCCTAGAGCACACCTTTTACAAGTTCCAATATGATCAGATTTTAGATTAGGTATGCCTGTAGTGATTTTCTTTATGGAAGGAAGAGTGTTAAATCCAAGGTGTCCTAACATTTTGTGCCAGAGTTGATTAGAATTTGATACTTCATGACATAGAGATAATCTATGACTGTTACATAATTTGTATAGGCTTCCATTCCTATACCCTATAGAAATATCATTTTTAAGGTTAGTGTTTTTAGGCCATATTAGCACTTTATCTTCTTGGAATGTAATACAATAGCCTTGATCGGCTAGGCCTGAAATAGAGAGCAAGTTCCTTTTTATGCCTGGTTCAAAGAGAACGTCTTTTAATTGTAGAGTTGCCCATATTTTCAATTTGATTGAGTAGGTCCCAATTACTTTCGCTAGATAAGCGGAGTTGTCTCCAATTGTAACCTCTTCAGAGGAATAATTTTCTAAGGTTTCGAATTGATCTCTAAATCCAGTTATATGCCGTGATTCTATGCTATCGATTATCCAATTGTGTTTATTTGAATTTACTTCAATTGATAAGGCCAAGAAGAATAAGGACATCTCTGCTCCTTTGGTTTCAACTATTGCTGCTTGAATTTTCTTTTTCTCTGGATAGAACCTGTGCGTATGTCTAAGTTTATCACATTTATAACACAGTACTTTGGAGAAGTTTCTGGTATTGTGATTTTTTCTATAGTTTCCCTTCTTATGTTTGAACTTCCTTTTGTTGCTTTTGAAATTTGAATGAGTATGTAGAGCTTGGATCTCTCTTCCTTTATTTGGCCAGATCCCTCTTGATATTAATCGAGATTCCTCTTGAGTGCAGTCATTCTTTAGTTGATCAAACTTAGGCAGAGAAGGGAGACCCATTATACATTGACTAAAATATTCCCATGAGATAGGTAATCCTCTTAGAGCTATTAATATTAACCCCATGTCATCAAAATTGTTTCCAATAGTAGATAGTTGATCCTTTAATTTAGAAATTCTTAAGAAGTAGGATGTGATGGTTTCCCCTTTGTTCATTTTTAGATTAAGGATTTGTTGTTTGAGAGTAAGTAATCTACTTGTATTATTGATCTCATATGTCTCTTGAATTGTTTTGAATACTTCATAGGCAGTTTTTAACCTCGCTATGGAGGGAAGAATACCATCCTTAACGACATAGATTATTATTTTATTTTCTTTGTTGTTACGCCTTTTCTAAGTTGATTTGTCAGGTTCATCTTCAGGCATTTTTATTTCCTCCTCAACATAGGAATCTAACTTGAGTTCTTGAAGTAAAGTCAAGATTCATATCTTCCATGAGAAAAAGTTTGTAGCGCCTTCAAGTCTGTCCTCCACTCTAATTCTATTGGCCATTTATTATTTTCCTCTTATATTCTAATAGCAATATGATATAATTTAGAATTATTTATTTATTTATTTGATTCTTCTCTAGAGAGGCTTTGATACCATGTTAGGAATAGAGATATTTAATAGAGAGAATTTAATATTCTATTTTATTCACAATATATACTTCTAAATATTTACTGAATTATAAATGCAAATGTATGTTCTTCGTATGTGACGTGGTAGTAATATGAACCCTGTGATAGATATGTTTCCACAACACATACGAAGGTATATAAATATAGAACATAATAGTCATGTCTATGTAGAGACATGACTGTACGTGGCTTATGCCATGTACAATCATGTCTTTACGTAGACATGATGTTTCGTATTATATCGATTCATCCACAAAGTAAGGCGTTGTTATATTAATCATCACTGTGTTACGCATAACTATCGTATGATAGTTATTGTAACACATATTAATATGTGTTACGGTAACTATCATACGATGGTTATCATAACTTATATATATATGAAGGACATCGACTACGGTCGATATAACAACCTTGTCGAATATAAAGAATCTGACTCACTTTACATTATATATATATGAAATCAAGCATATAAAATTGAAGCTATTATTTAACAGAAGAAGAAGAAGATGAAGAAGAAATTATTATTCCATTGGTTGAAATTTGAAACAATGATAGTTGAGCTTGATGTTATGATTTATAATGACATTTGAATATTTTGATGTTGATCTTGAAGTATATGACGCTATGATGGTATGATTACAAATTTATGGTGTTTTTGTTTTTTATATAATATTATGTGACATATTAATCTTAATTCATGCTTATAGGTTGTATAAATGTAGATATGTATAAATTTTACATGTTTTTGTACTAATAAACCCAAACCCCATTAAATTTTTTTGGTGTACTGACAAATCGGTTCTTAGTCATAAGCAAATACCAATTACATCAAATTTTTTTGCATGCATAATCAATATTTTAAAATTGTATAAGATATACAAATAGTGTTATCATAAGAAAATTAAATTTTTTTTAATACTTTAACACATTTTTATTTTAATGTGAGCAAGCAATGAGTGTCTATGAAAGAGTATCTCTAACTAGTTTGACACTTATTTATCATACATATTTGAGATTGAAAACATAAGTTAAAATGAAATAAAACATAATAAAATAGAGAGAAAATATGTAAAATAGGGAATAAATGAGCTTGGATGGATGTTAAGGTAGTTTTGGGAATTTTTGAGATGATTTGTAGCTATTGTGGAAGTCTTGGAGCAATCAGTGGTATAGTAGACATGTTTCTGCTAAGGAGGGTTGTAGGGGTTTTCATATAGCAGACTTGGTGCTATATAGGGGCACTGTTTGTCTATCTTAGCTTATAATCTAGTCAATTTTGTGATGGACACATTGGATCCATTAACTCTATGTACTTTTGGTGTCAACAAGAAGAGAAAAATGAGAAAATAAATGGTTAAACTTAGGATAAGGTCTTTGGGGGGGGGGGGGGGGGGCTTTGAGGTCTATTTTCATGAAGCAGGAGGTCTTTTGAAACAAAAAATATGCTAGAAAGTGTGGTGGGGCTAAAAATTGTTCCACCAATTCAAGAGATTTTCCCGCCACTTGTCAATTAGCTAATATTTTATATTCTCACCAAAATAGAAATAGAAGGAAAATAATGTTTATTTATTAATATTATTTACAACATTTTTTGTGAGGCCACCAATGTCCCTAAATTTTGAAGTTGAATTTTTAAGCTGAATTGAACTACTAAATTCATGGGACCACTAACTTTGAAGTATTCCTAAAAAGTCTTAGCAACACCCATTGAAATCTTTTATGAAGTTCCCCTCCATGGAACCTTACTCTTAGTGTAAAATGATTTAACAAATGTGAGCAAGAGATAAAATTTGAATTTAGAAAACACAAGTCACACAAGCTTGGCAAAGTGTAAGAAGCTCCTTGATAAATTTGAAAATTGTTTGATGGATATTTTTGCTGGGTCAGCCGTCCACCTTTGTAGGGGCATTAGTACAGTGTCCTAGGGGGCATTTGTGTTTTTCACTATAATCACCAAAAAATTATTGATGATTTTTTGTGATGTGCTCAACCTTGAAACTATCTTGCTTGTCTAATATACTTTGATTCTTCCACAAATCACTTGCAATATAAATTTAGATGATGACTAATTTGCATTGATTATCCCAAAAATCACTTGTAATACAAATTTAGATGATGACAATCTTACAAGTTGGTTTGGTCAAAGGGAAAGATGCTTCAATCAACCACGTTATGTGTAATTGAAACAAGATGGAAAGAGGAAAATAAGGGATTTCATTAGGTTAAAGGGAAAGATGCTCCAGTCAACCACCTTATATGTTATTGAAACAAGATGGAAAAAGGAAAACTAGGGCCCTAATTAGGTCAAAGGGAAAGATGCTTCAATCAACCACCTTATGTGTAATCGAAACAAGATGGAAAGAGGAAAAATAGGGCTTGGTGAGAGAAGGAAATAGAAACAAATGATAAGAAGGATAATTTGAGGCTAAAGATGATGAAATGTTAAAAGAGAAAACAAGCATTTGGACAAAAAAAGAGCGAAGATTGATAAGAAATGGATGAGAAAATACATAATATGAGAGGGATGTATAGAGAAATAATACAACATAAAGTTGCACCCTAACTCCAAATTGATGTATGAAACTTGAAAGCTTGATGAAGATGCTTTAATGATGGACTAGTGCTCCAAGGGTCCAAAGTTCTCAAACAAGAAGTAGTCACAAGAGGAAATTTGAGTACGTGATACTAAAATGAGAGGAAGACTCATATAATGGATTCTTAGGAGCCAAAAACTTATCTTTTGAGTGGGAACAATCTAAATTGACCTTAGCTTTTTATTAGATAAGAATGGATTTTGAAGGGGCCATGACCTTTTTACAAAGAGAAATATATACCCAAAAAACCCAACAAGACAACAAATAACAACCACAAAAAACTGTGAAACTAAAAGATTGAGGCAACATACAACCTTACAAAAGATCAACCCAAAGTCAGGGTGGTTTGAACAAGTGTTCCAAAAATTTTCTCTTTACTTAAGCACAAGGATCTTTCTCCCCAATAATAATTTTCTTTGTAACAATATAATCCACATATGAGATCAAAGTATTATAAGAGTTGTCAAAAGAATTAAAAAAATAGGAGATTTACCCCCTATTAGTAACCTTCTGCAATGTCTAAACATAAGAGCGAGACTCATCTACAATAGTAGGCATATATTCCTTTTTCCTCCAAACAAATTGGTTTTCCTTTTTATTTATTTATTTATTTCCTTAAGCAAGTAGTAGAAGCGTGTCCTACTTTACTACAAGATTGACATATAACATAAGAGTCTTCAAATTCAATCTGTTGCACCCAAAAACCAAATTTAGAAAATAAACTAATTTCAGAAGGAGAGAAACCTCTCCTTTTCCATAGTCATACAAAAGTGAGAAAACAATAAGCATTTCTTAAATTTAGTTATTGAATGAAAGACACCAAATTGCCTTAAAGAGTTGACAACGATCTTAGAATCCTTTTATCAAAAAATTCCTATAGAAACCCATGCAAACAAATCCAAAAAACATAGTTTGATGGTTCAAACCATGTTTCTATTGCTCATGTTGGTTCTTCTTTTGTTGTTTCTATGCTGGATGGTGCTAGGGATTTTGCTGGTGAGTTTGTTGTTGCTAGCTTTGTTGGCCCTACAATTGTTTCCTCTTTGGTGGATGGGGGTTATGGGAGTGATCTTGGCTCTAGGACTTTGATGGCTGGTCCGACGTAGGGTGCTGGACCCTTGTTGGGTGATTGGATTACGACTTTGGATTCTTTAAGCTGTCAAGATAAGGCTGCTAAAGTAGAAGAAGGATGGATCACAATTTAAGGTAAACACTCCAAATGGTCCTCATCTTATTTTGATATGAGTCTTCGGTCCCATAAGAAGGGGACTAAAGGAAAACCTTAATGGCTGATTTTGGTCTTGGGCTGCTGATCTTCAAAGTTTTATCTTTGGCCGCGTTCTTTTTTCTGGCTAGTCTATTGTGCATTTTTTTGGGGGTCTTGTAATGCATTATCTAAATTTTTAGTTCTGTACAAGGTTTCGGGGTCCCTTCAAAACCTATTAATTCCATAATAGAAAAAAATCCAAACAACAAATTTAAGATTGAATCATTCAAAGGGTTATACCAATGAACCAATTTTGAAAAAAGCCATTAATTTCCAAAATTCAGGGCCTTCATAAAGAATCCTACAACAGTCCTCATTTGAAAAACAAAAGAGAAAAAAACATTCACCATAGCAGTTAACTTGTCCTTGAGATTCCAAATATGAAGAACCCATCTTCTAACCATATCAATATTGGGATGATTACCAAAAAATCTCCGCTAAGTGAGCACCTACGCCAAGAAGACTATTCTACATGAAGAAAATTAGGAATACCAATTTCAATCTACCATTCCTTCACAATCTTCAAAGAATCTTCAATACTAGAACTCCCAATGGCACAAGGTTTCTTAGAAAACCTAGGGTTAAGAATAAAAGGAACATTGTGGGAGTAAAAACAACAATTTTAGGAGCTTTTAAACTCTCAAAAAATCCATCATTGTCAAGAACATCCTTCAAGGCACTATCAATTGAAACCTAGGTTTGAGAACAAAACCAACCATAGGAGGTGAAGAATTAACCCACTCATTTGCAAACTCAAGCTATAAAAATATTATACTACTTGTTGAATCCGACTTACCCAGATCAGAATATGAGGGAAACAAGTGATCCATAATAGTGTGTATTGAAACAGAGGGTCAAAACCCCAAGGAAGGGAGGAGAAACCATTTCCACAAACTAGAGAATGGAGCATCAACCTCAACAATTGTCTCCTTAGCTTGCCCTTTTTTTTTCTTCTTCTTCAAATGAGCTTCTAGGAGGATATCCAAGAGGAGCTCATCCTCCTCTTCCATCGAATCCCTCCATAGAAAAATCTCTAGAACTAGTAGAGGTGATGAACCAAGGTCTTCATCCTTCACTTCTCACTCAAAATCATCCAAGATAGGGGCACCGAAATCCCCCTCATCGTCTTCCTAAGAATCCTTAAAGTCTTATCCCAATGAGTTCCTGACCGTAGAGGATTTGGATGCCATAGCTCATCCATCCTTCCCCTTTGGCACCACCTTACCCTCCTTCATGATTCCTTTCTCCATGCATGTATATCTTCATTTCATGTTTATATAATTGACCTTATTTAGACAAACATAATGTCTTATTTAATTTTAGGAGCCTATGAAGGGAAGGGTTATTATATCCTAATATTTTAAAAATATAAGATTAAATGGGAAGCAAGAGAAGAGAAAAAAAATACGAGCATAGGTGATTTCAACTCAATTAGATTTTGGATGTGTGAAATATAAAAGAAAAAAAGAAGATGAAAATAAGCTAGTTTTGCGAGTAGATTGACAATTATTAAAATTTTGGAACAATCATCTTGGAAATGTACACATGGGCAACTTAAGTATAAATGAAGAATAATGAAGGGGTAAATGATACATTAAAGGGGGAGAGGATATGGATAACATATAGAATCTATAGTGGGGTCAAGACACATGGAAAATGGAAAAGATAGGGAAAAGAGGGAAAACAAGTTAGAAAAAGATCAATAAGTGGAAGTTAGGGAAAACTAAATTGAGCACAAAAAAAAAGTTAATTGTAGGAAATGCATTTTGTTTCTATATTTTCCCTCAATTTAGCTCTAAATTATATCATAGGAAAGAAGTTTGCAAAAATAAAAGCACAATATATCATATATGTAATCATGAAATATGAAGGATACATCTACCAAAAGAGATACTGTTGTTTTAGATTTCATCATTTTTAATTCTTGTACCTAATCTTGCAACATCCATGAAAAATAGACATTGTGTGTAAACAATAACAAATTAACATTGTATGCTTCTAAAGTCACTGTTTTAGATGTTGTCACTGCCACTGTTTTGGATACTGTCCTAGGTTAGACTGATGTTGTTGGTCTGTCAGGTGATGTGGCTGCTGTCCCTGCTCGGATGGATGATGTTGTCTCAGTCTCAGGTATCCTGACTATTGGTGCTATGGCTTCTGGTGCCCAGGTCTCTCTAGGGGGGGGGGGGGGGGTGATGTCTTTGTCCCTACTAGGATTTCTGGGGAGGATAACCTTGCCTCTCAAGTTGTGGGTTTCTCTACTAAATCTTTGTCTTGGAAAAATGATAGGTTGATGCTAGAGGAAGGATGGAAAACTGTCAAAGGAAAGAAATTAAAGTCTCCCAAGCCTCCTTTTCATACGAGTTTAAGGTCACATAAGGGTGGGACCAATTGGTTATTCTATTGCCCTTTTTTTGTTGACTGTTGTTCTGGTCTTGGTTTCTTTCTTGTGGGAGCGTCTGCTTGCTCCCTTTGGTGTGTCGGGTGTTGTTTCACTATAGTATCTTGGTTCTCTTAAAGCTCTATCTTTCGGTTTTTTGTTGTGAAAGGTTTTGGGTCCTTTCAAAACCTATTTTTACTTAATCAAAACAAATTAACACGGGAGATACAAATTGGAAGCATATTTAGAGAACGAGAAACCACTCAAAACACAAATCTAAGTAAGATTAGATTACATAATACATGCTATCATATCATAAAAATTTTCTCCACATAAAACATTTAGGAGTAACAAAGTAAAAATTGACAAGACATAAGAAGGTAGAGCTAAAATATTGAGCAGACAAAGGTAGAGGAGAAAATAAATTCTTGGTAGTGACTTGTCTAAATTAAAAATGAAAAAGGTAGAGGTTAGTGTTCCCCAAATTTTTGGTGCTAGATAAGATTTGGTACTAACACGTAAATTGAATAATGGAAAATTGTAAATTGATCATGTTGACTATGG
This sequence comes from Thuja plicata, assembly GCA_018584345.1. NCBI lineage: Eukaryota > Viridiplantae > Streptophyta > Pinopsida > Cupressales > Cupressaceae > Thuja > Thuja plicata. The sequence goes on along the minus strand of MU227953.1, from coordinate 197,168 downwards.
TTGCAAGGTAGCAAATTGCTGACATGGACAAACCAAACCAATGTTAAATGTGTTGAAGAAAGTAGACAAATATGTTAGAAAACAAAATAAAAGAAACTTTGTGATTGACACCCATAGCTATTTCATATTGCACTGTTGCTTATTAATGATTAACATCCTCAGAAGAGGCCACACTAGGCTGAGAGCTAATAACAAAGTCTAATTATTAAGATCATGAATCAGGATCAAGGAAACATAAGTTTGAACATCCATCTCCTTGCCTTAAGCCCCTAAATTTATTGGTAGCAGATAAGAGAAACATTAGTCAATTTAAGGAAGAGAACTCTTAATGCTCTATCTTAAGTTTTATCTTTGTACAGGGTTACAGGTCCCTTCAAAACCTATTTTTTCCTATTAATCAAAATATTAGTCAATTTAAGGAAGAGAAGGAGAAGAGTAATGAAGAGATAGATTGATGCTAAGGTCAAACTATCAAGTGACAACATGATAATCTAATTGGAATACAAAGTTGCATCTCTTGGTTTTCTCTTGGTTTTTCATAGGTGGTTTCTAGTGTGTTTTCTCAAAAGGGGCTATTATCGGTCTCATTATTATGATTGCTAGAGCTTTTATTGGTCTTAGGTTGATACTCATATGAGCAGAATATTTGTAAACAAGTATCAATACAAAAAAATATTTAGAGACGCAATGGAGATTGTCACAAATTGAGAACATTTATTTTATTCTTCTAGGAATAAATTATAAAATAATTTGATATAGAACCAAAAATAGAGAGAAACACACAAACACTTCCCCATGGTTCAAAGACAACTATAATTACATGAGACACAACACAAATTAAAAAATTATGCATGAAAAGAAAGTCTAAGACCTAAGAGAAATTATTTTAGGATTTGTCCCTCCTCTTGAAATTTATGAATTCTCTAGTTAAAGTTTTAATGAATAGGGAATCTCTTCCATGTGAGTTCTCAACCATATAAGGGCTAAGCCATAATGAGTCAAATATTGTCTATTTCATTTGTCTTGCAATTTATCATTCCACAATAAGACCAAATATTTGACCTTAAATTTTATGATTACCAAACACATAATTCACTTTTTCTTTCTTCATATTGAGGGAATGAGCCTTCCTTCTATTTCCATTAATTTTGATGAATTTATTTACTCTATTGAGTTACCATCATTAAGTTCTTCATCACACTACTATATAAAATTTTTAATCGATGACAAATTATGATAGGCAATATTGCATACATTTCATAGATTGATATGAAAGGAAACTTCACTATTAATTTATTTGGCATTGCTCGATCAACCCATACAACTAGATGTCACTTAGAATCCTAAGATTTTATTATTTTTCAAGTATCCTTATAATAATATTCATCAAGCTCTTTTTGTTTGATTCTACATGACTATCTTCTTGTGGGTGATATGGATGAGTGAGATATGTTAATTCTATATTGATAATATAAGTTATTGAATTTTGTTGACTTGAAACATGTAACACTATCTTATATGATTTTATTTAGGATTGTAAACCTATTAATAATATTGTTAAGAAAAAGTTTGACAAACCTTACTTGTACCCTTTCTAGTTTGAATCACTTCTACTCATTTTGTAAAATAGTTTGTGGCTACAAGCACCCACTTAAACATACCACTAGTTTTTTAGAAAGATAAAGTGGAACAACAAGAAAAGGAAAGATGCACATGAAATAAATGATTTTTTCTTGGGTCAACATGGAAGAGACCTAAATGTCTCAACACTTTGCATTGTGCCAAAAAAAAAATGTCAATATATATGATATATAAAAGAATGATGATACATTTAAATGGATTAAAAATAATTTGTCTTCCCTACATCCATGTATCTACAATGATAACATGGGTAAACCAGGTAAGAAACACGTGAAAAAATACATACAAGCACATGACAACATAGATAATCAAACAAAATTTTATGTCCTAAGGATGAGATGTACACTGCTCTAGGGAAACTCCTCCAATAGATCACCATCATCCCAAGTTTAATTAGAGGAAAGAAGAGGTGAATCCTAGAAAGGAACTATCACCAAAGTAGTATAAGATGTCTCACCTACAACAAAAGCCAAAGATGTAACTACAACTACAACATTATCTTGGAAATCCTATAATGTGATTGTTAATGATCTTGTAAATAGACAACGTGGAAATATCATCAAGAAATTCAAACAAAGACTCTTGAAGAGGAGAGTCAATTGAATGTAGATCATGATGAAAAATATGAGGAACATATTGTTATACTCTATAATATGAGTAGTATTGAGATAGAAGATGTTGGAATAGAAGAAGCTGGCACTTCTTTTGTGAGAAGTATTGATGAAGAAAGATCTATAGTGGATGAAGGTGGATTAGGATTTATCTTGTGAAATAATGAAATGGACCATGCTCAAGCTTGTGCTTAGGTTGTTGATGATAAATATTAACATCAATAGTGGAAGGTTTCAAAATTTTGGGAAGATCTGCTAGTGAGTGTGCTGAGGTGCGAGATGTGCAAGAAGAACAACACTAGATGATCGCTTTATATAGACATATCTAGTGGGTTAGACAAAGGTGAAATGTCAGGAAGTGATAAAATTATCGAAGTGTCCATCAAAGGAGTGATGAAGACTTGCACCCTCTTTGGGTGAGGTTCATTAGGATCAATAAATGGATTTGTAGATGCTTAAACTAATGGTAAATAAGTAGAAGAATTCTTAGGCATAACCAAGTATAAGGTGGTTACGTAAGTGGATTTTCATCCTAAAACAAATACAAGTAAATGACCTAATGCATACATACAATTATTATGCTCACTCACATGTTGGTTTTGATAGTTGCGAGGACTCAAAGTAGGTGTTTGAGATGACAATTTCAGTATGTTTCATAGGTGAAGCCATCTTCACCTCTCAAAAAAGTTGAAGAACATGATCTACAAGAAAAATAAGAGGTTTTTGAGGTGTACATGATCTATATTCCATTACGGCTCCACTTCCACTATTTTCATCTATAGTAGTGGGAGGAATAAGAGTCACCTTAGAGGATAAGATATAAACAATTAACTTGAGGACCTTGCACTAGAAGCCTACTTTCCTTTTTGTAATGAATTGGGTCTAGGGATCATAGGAGCTATGAGTGGTAATGAAAAATGTGGAGAAGATTTAAACAACAAACATGGAGAACATTTCAACAACACACATGATTTCATCCTTTGTTATAGGAATAGGAGGAACACCAAACACTACCAAAGGTTACAAAATCTTTGGGGGGAGGCACAATCTACCTAAAGTAAACATAGGGAGAGACATGCTACAAAAATTGAGTCGCAAGTGGGGATGCAACCATAGAAGGTGATGAAGGGGTAACAAAAGAGGATGTCAAGCAACTTTAAACTTTGTAAATATTATTGAATAGAAAATCTATGAGGCTATGTAGGTCTTAGTGGAATAGGATAGAAAATATTTATAGAAAAACCATAATGAGAAACAAGTGGCTAATATCTCATTTCTTGGATAGTGTACATAGTGTCATTTTGAATTATTTTAAAGAAAATGTTTTAGATTGCTAAGGCAATTGCATTCATAGAAACTAGCGATAGAATACCCAGTTTGACTCTAAATAGGTCAAACTCAGGACTGATCACAAATGTGATGTCTATGATTTGGGTCCTAACTAGATTGATAAAGTAATAGAGCCCATTAAAATTAAACACATGCCATTGTGTGTATGAATGGTCATAGAAGAATTTTCATATTCAAACCTTATGTAACTCATTGACAAAGGGGATCAAAATGCCCAACTCGGCCAACTTGCAATGTCACGTTTGAACTCTCCCGTTGTTGTTTCCTGCCTGTCAGGTTTGAACTCTTCTACTGGTGTGCTGGAGTCTGGGCATGGTGAGGTTGCTACGGTGTTGATCAGTGGGGGATCTGTGCATCTTGGGGTGCTGCCAGAGTCCTCTTCTGGAAAGGGGATTAGTGGATCTACTTGCTTTGTTTCTTATGTAGATGTGGCTGCATTTGATGCAGATATTAATGGAGCTTTTTCCTTAGTACCAAGGAGTGGGGGCCTTCATTCCTGCTCTCCTTTCGTGAAGCATTTATCTATAAGTGCTCCTATTGTGGTAAATCTAGATTCTAATATAGTTGATGAGATCTTTAAAAATGCAGAGGGTTTTTCCTTTAATGCTGCTATCTTTAGATTTAGGGGGTTTTGGTCCTCTCTATCGAACCTGCATGCTTGTATTTCCAAACATTGGGAACCCATTCTATCAAATACCGTTCAGATATACCTTGTGGCAAAGGGTTTTTATTGAAAAGTTTGAAAATTCTGAAGATAGGAAAACTATTATGTGTGTGTTGGTTGACAGTTTGTCCTCCCGTTAGATTTATAATCTCTGACTCTTTTAGCACCCAAGGTGAGAGAACAAAAGGATGTCACCAACAAATGGGTCAGTGTATGCCTTCTATCACTGCCCTCTGAATTGATAGGTACAGCTCCCTGATTGTATTTAATTTTCAATGAATATTTTTTTCTGACTGATCATCAGATTATCTCTAATGAGTTTTTAACCGAATTGCTCGTAGGCACAAACAATTCAGGCAAGGATAAAGTGAAGATAATCTACAACCCTCAATAGAATGCTGATTATAGATCATCAGAAACACTATCTTCTAACTAAACCTATCTATTCTAAGAATGCATATTCACTTAATAAGAACAGGAGAAGAATCATACATGAACAACAAATGGAATTGCTTATGCTGTAACCTCTAATCATGAAATGGAATCCAAGAAGAAATCATAGTTTCATATACCATTGTACTTTCTGTCCGAAATGCAAACATGAACCAAATGGAACAACAAACAAGAAAACCCCAGCTTCCGTAAATGGAATTACTTCTGCCTCATTAACAAGTTTTCCGACCCCGTACATAGAATTCTCTTCAGAATTTATAGAGTTTACAATACGTTAGAATTCCAAAGCTGTTGATCTTCCTTCTTCTTGGAATGTAAAGAGACAGAATATAAGAGAAAGAATTTCAAATATGAGAACTCGAACAGTCACCATAATCTCTGAAACTCATCGTCTATCCTTGCTCTGCAGTCTAACGACTTAGCGACTGTATTAAGTCTCCATGTCGCCAAATGCTCAGTTGCTGTTTCGAGACTATGCGACAATGCTTGTCGCCAAGTCGGAGAATCAAAATACGAAGCCTTTTAAATCTTATCATGACAGTTTACATGTACCCCTTTCCATTTCTGGTGACCTTGCGACTGTCCTAATCGCCAAGTTAGGAGTACTTCTTCTCTGGGGCACTTTCTTCTTCAGACTTTGCGACCACCGTCAGATTTTCTGGCTTCTTCATCTTACGGCTGTGCTTAGTCACTAAATATTCTTGTATACCCTTAAGTCCTTCTGCGATTCTACGACTGAAAGAAAAGTGCCAAGTCTCGTTGTCGCTTGATCCGCTTTCTCTGTCTGGCGACCACGCGACTTCTTTCTAATATACAATCGTCTGTTTACACATGTCACACAGTCATTGGTTTATTCATTGCGTCACTG
>MU227953.1:137400-183004 GCA_018584345.1 Thuja plicata | reverse complement strand
GTTTAGCACTTGGAAAATCTAGGGTTTCCAGGGTTTACCACAGCACAGAGCTCAGAACAAAGAAACAGGAAGTTGCCAAGCCATAAGTACCACCACAGATCTTTCTTCTGAGACTTTCTGAATTCCTAGATGCCATGACCACCAATCGTTCTTCTGCTGAAAAGATCATCAATTATAAGATTATAATATTTTCCAGATTGGGTGCTATAACCTACCCAAGACCTTGAAAATATCCCCCCTAGCTTAGAGCAAAAAGCAGATGAAGGGAAATCTGGCAAAGATCACTTACCTATAGTGACTTAGACCTAGACTCATGACTGACCAGACTGACCAATATTGCCAAAAAAATGAGTGACTTAAAGTCAGACAACAGTGTGATAGTTGTTTCACTTGGGAGGAGTGTTTCCCCCTAATGGCCAAACCTTGGCATCAGGATTTTGATCCTCTTACTGAGACCTTTAATAAAATACCCTTATGGGTGAGGCTCCTAAATCTTCCCCTTCATCTTTGACTGGATTCTATTCTAGAATATGTGAAGGAGGCTATAGGGGATTTCCAGATGGTTGATCATGTTAGAATAACTGCAGGGGGGGGGAATCAGTTAGCTCCCAATTATCCTATAGTCCCAAATTCCTCCAGATGTATATAAAAACAATTTTAAACATATAATTCAACTCAGTGAAATGTACTCTATAATATCAAACTTTAGTCAATAGTGTTTACTGAGTATCAGTAAATTAATACTGTGATTACCGATCAATGTCAATAAAGTAAAGTGTAAAGAAAACTAACAATCTACAACATTCATGCAGATTGACACATAGATTTTTAACATGGAAATCCTGCTAAGGGAAACACCTGTTGGGATAATGGAGAGGTGTGTATTGAAAGGGGAGGGGTGAATCAGTACCCTTAACAACTTTTAATCAATTCTTTGTAACCTATTGTTCTTCGATAACCGACTGAGTAGATTGCATAAACCAAACATAAAGTATCACTGCTAAAATATAAATGGATGTAAAGTAAAAAATACACATACATGAAATTAAGTACTCATGACACTAGTATTTTGGTATCGCAGAAAACCCCTGTTAGAAGGTAAAAACTATAGTGGGGATGAGACCCACAAAACTTTACTACTGTAGAAATAAAGTAGCCTGTTAAAGCTTACAAAGAGTGATGACTTCTAATGATCTTACCCTATTAGGAGTAACAATGAGATCAATCATATCTACCTCATGTGAGGATTTAGCAACATAATCTATGTGTGCACTCGGTTAATAGATTTACAATAAGATGGTTAAGTCTACTTTGTTAAGAGATTTTGGGATCTATTACAATTATTAGAGAGTAACAGAAGTTTGATCTGAAACATAAAAAATCTCAATATTGGTGATACATATCCATTAAGTGCATACAAAATATATCACCTCAATGTGAATGATAATACCTTATGCTCTGTTCTGCTTGGTATCCTTGCCTTAGTTCTGAAAACTAATTTCTCCAATGTAGTCTCTGTCCTTAAAACCCTTGTCTGATCTCTAATGTCTGTAGTATGGCGGCTACTTGATCATTTATTGATCAACATACATTACAAAATCACATCTATACATTTATATATCAAATGATATGACCTAATTAGGGCTTTAAAATTATATCCCTACCCTAAGATCAATGGCGTACATAATTTACCATGATCATCTAACATAGGAGACAAACAATTAATGTTGTATATCCATAATTAATGTACTCCTTGATCGTGTAAACCATTATCTAGGTCGGAAAAAAGGTTGTTACATAGAATGATGTGTGATAAAAAAATTTTAGGTGGCCTCTAGTCCACTTGGTTAAAGTTGTCTCTCGGTGCTTGGTGTAGTTTGTGTATCTCGGTTATACTGATGTTCGGTTATACTGTGTAGCTCGGTGTTGTCTACTGCTCGGTATAGTCTGTCTATTCAGTTATCACTGCACTCAGTTAAATCTGGGCATGATCAGTGTTCTTGGTTAACTCTGCACTTCGGTGATTAACCCAACTGTCTTGTTTGTGACTTTGTTACTGACTGTCCATAATGTCTGCTTGATAACTAATGACAACTTCAATGTGTAGTTGGAGTAACATTCTCCCCCTTTGGCATTAGTATCAAAAACTTATTACTATACATAGTACTATACATAATATACATGATGACTCCCGCTTTGTACATGCTTGGTATATGTATATGAACTCCTAACTATAGTATCCCCCGTACTATACTTATATACATATGTTTCCCCTTTTTTTGAAAATAATGAAAAAAGGAATATAAATTACAGTTTGTCAAAAATATTAAGATGGGTGTTCTTTAGAGTTTCCAATAGCTTCTCCCATTCCTCCTTTAAATGCTCAAGGGTTAGTATCTCTAAATTTAACTTAGCATGCATATCATACGTGCTCTTTGTCACTGACAATTTTGGGGTGGCAATCAGGTTCTTTGCCAATGTCACATGTTTTTGCATCATTACCAAATGCAGTAGTAACATTGCCTGGAGCTCGATTAGTTATTCTCTGATGTGCTCTTCTTCTTTCTTCAAGTCTAGTCTCAACCGGTGGTTCTGAAGTACCTTGGTGTAATGCATCTGCAATGCATGTTGCTCGGTTGATAGACTGTTTGTACTATCCTGTAGATCTTGATCGATCTTCTTTATCTTTTCACTAATATCGGTAGTGAAGTGATCTAATGTGTATAAGTGCTATAGAATTGTAATGGCTTCGGATATTACTGTTTCTATGCCATTCACAAATTCAGACAGAGTTACCTTGTGTACTGCCACTGCCTGGTTGATATTCTCTGTGACCTTGTATTGTATCTTTTTCTCTACTTTCTTTTCCAATTTCTACTTGGCATCAATGTCAAGTTGGTTAATTTCCTCGATAAATAGTTTAAATTGTTCAGGTATGGGGGATCATTCATCAATGTTTATATTTGGTATAGCTTGCATTAGAATCTCTTTTGTTTTTTTCAAGTACTTGTGCACTCTTTGCTTCTTGTCACAACTTGTCCTGTGCTACCTTTCAGGTGCAAAGCTCTCCATATTTATTCAATGTTTCTAGATCAAGTGTCCTTGGATCCCTTTTAGGATCTCTATGATTTCATCTAGAGTAACTGCGTCCTTGTTTCCTTTCTTCTTCTTCTTCTTCTTTCCTATGGTGCTTGATGAGGGAGAAAGAGCTAATTGTAATGGATCCTTTTTCACAGTTTCTGGCTTTGCTTGCTCAATACTCGGTGTGATGACTTTGTGAGGTGTCTCGGTAATTGACCTTGTATTTGTAGTAGAAGTATCTATTGTTTTTTCATGAGTCTCTGTATTACCTTCACATTTTTCTTCTACATCAGTGGTATCTTTGGGTGCATCACCTTGTGTTGTTCCACCGCTATGCTTAGTCTCTTTACCATGATCTTCACCCTTGTCTTCATTTGTATTTGCAACCTGATCAGGTGTCTTTTTCAATACTTCAGTCTCAATTTCAATTGCCTTGACCAAAATAGGTAACTGGCCTAGTGCATTTTCTCGGGCGACCTCTGATGTGTCTTTCTCATCTAAATTCTCGATTGCTTTGACTATCTCATCTTCCTTAGCTTTATCATCAGGATCATATTCAGTTATGTCATTTATGGTGATCTCTGGGTGACTCATGTTAGTCAGTAGTTGAGGAATTTCATCCAATATATTGTTAACATCTGTATCATCAATATCTATGGGTTATGTGGTCGGTCAATCTCTCTCAGTATCATTTGTGGATGCAATGTCAATTTCTTCCTCGATATCTTTGATTTCCTTTGGTGGATTCAATAGTTTATTTCATATTTGTGTGCTCTCTATATCCACTTCTTTCATATTTCCTTGCAAGATGTTCAAGGCTCATACCTTCTTAGGAAATTTCTTGGCATACTGCTGCATGATATCATTTATCTGTTCTACTGTGCAGTCAACTTTAATAAGACTAAGAGTTGTCTCTCTCATTTGTTTCTCAATGTGAAGTGCATAAGTCCATCTAGCTGATATTTTATCATGCAACTCAGAAGGAAGGTAAGAATAAAATTCAACTGGAACTTGTTTGAAGTTGATCATCATACCTATGATTGCTTCTTCGAGTTTATTCTTGTTATCGGTAGTCAGATCAGAATTTGCATGTATTTTTGGATGCCCTAATCATCTAGTTGTTATGATTGCCTCTGCAATCTCATCAATAGTCTGTGGTATCTTATTCTTTACAACCTTGAATTGATCTGGATTGTCATCAAAATCATCCTTGTCATATTTGTTCCTTACATATCTTTTCCTTAGTCTTAGTGCTGGATTCTCGGTAGTGCCCTTCTATTTTCTTGTCTGGTATGTGAACTTTGGTGAGGGTCTTGTGATCTTTGCAATACCTTTATTCAAAGGTTAAGAATCCATAGTCATGGATTGTGATCTAGTCTATGATGGAGACTCGGTCTTTGTGCTTTTTCCCCTTTTGGCCTTAGGTGCCTTATCTTGTTCTTCATCTGATTCAATGGCATCAATTTCATGTTTAGGTTCATCATCTTTACCAACTGAGGTCTTCTCCGTGGTATCATCTACTGATTTGTCTAACTGTTCATCTGTGATTACAAGTTTCATCTTCAAAGTTTTCACAATATTTGTCTTTTTCCTGCCTAACGTTTGAACTTTTAGACCTATAGATATCCGGGTCTGGGCTTCATCAAATGTGCCAAATCTCATGGCAGATTTGTCAACAGGCTCATTCAAAAAAATTTCAATGGCTTCAGATGCAGTATCAATATCTAATTCATATTCTAACGGAGGTAGCCATGCTTTCCTCAGTTGTACTACCTTGATTTGAGTTGTATTAGTGTCCTATAAAACATATATAATCTGTGTACTTATTGTACACCTCCTTTTTCAATCATGATTCCCAAGCTTTCCAAAGGCAAGGGTCAGTAGCAAAGGTTTCACAATTGATATAAACCAAATACATGATACTACTAAAATGAATAACAATGAAACGTAATTAATAAAATGTACAAGAAAGAGAGGAAAATAAATAAATGCAAACCCCACAATGCTTGAAGCTTCTATTGTTTCTCTCTACTCCTTTTGAAACGCTGTTATTGATGCTCAGTATTGGCAGGGCAACATCTATGACTTGAGAAGTGTTGAGAAGTTGTTAATTGAAACAGGTGTGTGATCGCAAGAGGGCTTGAATGCTAGAACCAAACTGATGGAGTAATGGTGCACGAGAGCTTGAAATCCTCGATCCTTCAAATGATTATGAAGGTTTTATTATATAGGAATTGGTGATGATATGAACGGTTGAGATCAATCCCAGAGATAGGGAGATGAATGGTTGAGATCAAAAGAAACTGGAGAGGTCCTCAGTAAACTCCACCTCTTCATTTGGTAAAGAGGAGATAGAGTTTGGTTGACTGAAGAGCTAATTATGAGTTACCTTTTTGAACTAAAGAGGTGGGTGAAGTTACCCATGTGGACTGGAGAGGTGGGTGAAGCTACCCATGTGATCTGATTGGAGTTATCTCTTTGAAGATAAATGAATATTTAATTCATTTATTCAATAATTTTTTTCAACATGTGAGATAATTAAATTCTTTTTGATTAAGAATTGCTTTATTTGATGAAATTAAATTAATTTAATTGGAAGAATTTAATTAGTAATTTTAAATATTTGGATTTAAACTATAGAAAATTGAGTTTAATTAATTAATTAATAGTAATTAATCAATTAAAGCTAATTAATTAAATAAAATTAATTATTTAATTAATTTTAGGAATTTGATTAGATGATTTTGGGAATGAATTTAGAAGAAAATAGATGATTAATTAATGATTAAAAAATCATTAATTAATAGATGACAATTAGTGTTTTTAATGTAAAGTTGCAAGCCTGTCCATTTTAGGGTGTCTACATTTTCCCCTCTTTGATGCGATGTGACTTGTCACAGTGTGTCAAAGATTCTTTTGATTTTTCCCCAGCTTGCCCTGGCAGCAGTAGGTGTTTTTATGCCCCCTCAACAAATTTGAGCGAAAAGTCGCGAGACGAGCATTGATTTGTTGAAACTGCAATTTCTGGAACTGGGTAGCTGATGGATTTGAAAAATACTTTAATATGCCCCTGTAATTGACCTTCAAAGTTTTTGGGGACCGGGAAGAATTTTCAGAGCTTCTAGTAAAATTAGGGTTTTTTGGAACCCCTATAAGTAGCGAAGAGAGCTCTTCATTTGTCACTTTGCGATCTCAGAGCTCTGAATATCTTAGTGAGTTTGTCTTCTATTTTCTGCCTTATTTTCTTTTGTTTTCGAGCGATGGCTGGCCTTCCTGGCATTGTTCACATCTCCGACAGAGTCTGGACCTACCCTAGACCAGACGGCTCTAGATGTCCAGTGATTTTTCTCGTGTTGTGTGTTATTAATGCTTGCATTTATTACTTTTAAAATTCATACTTTTTTGGAAGAAAGCTATGTGAGCCGCAATCGGGTGTGGTTTTGCCGCAATTGTGGTTTAAACACCGCAATTGCCAGTTAAATAAAGCAATTGATAAGTGTGCCGTAATTGTATCTATAAAATACCACAATTGAAATTTGTTTGCCGCACTTGCTATTTGTGTTTCGCAATCGCTTAAAAGTACCGCATTTGCCATGCTTTATTACTGCAATTGACTTTTTAGTACTGTCTGCCTGATGTCCTTGTCTATTATCTACTTTTTCTTGCCTCTGTTACTTTCCTGAATGACTGATACTGATAATTTTCTATTTTTAATCTATGTGCAGTTCACTGGGTGGATTTTGCGCTATCGGGAGTCTAGACCGATGGGACTCGTGTATCGATTCTAGCTGACCGAGGATGAGAGGTCAGTGCTTCGTGATCTTGGTTTATACTGGTTGTGTTATATGCCTGAGATCATGACCAATAGGGGTCTAATCTCCGCTCTAGTAGAGCGATGACATTAAGAGACGTGCACTTTCTGGCTACCCACTGGGGAGTGTACCGTTACTTTGGAGGATGTTTATCACATCCTCCAACTTCCTATCCAGGGTGAGCTTGTGGAGTATTCCACCCGCACTGGTATTGTTGCATTGACTGAGCTTTCTGGATTGCCCTGGGATCAGCTTGGGCTTGCTGGTGATTATGACATTCCATGGTCTAGATTCGGGTTAGGCCTTGATAGACTGTTGACATTGTTGGGTAGTTTGATATGTAGGATTCTATGCCCCAATCGTCGACAACATGGTTTTTCTGTCTGCTTTGATAGTATGTTATAGAGCATGGTTAGGGATCACACTGTTTTTACTTGGATTCCATGCATGTTGGCCCAGACGCATTTTCACATGTTGTATGTGGCTTACCTTGATGGTAAGTTGCTCGGCTATGGTGCGACTTTGCTACAGATTTGGGCATGGGAGCATATTGCAGTCTGTCATCCTGTTGGTGCCCGTGCTCTCCCAACAGATAGGCCATATGTCTTCATGTATGATGGAGCCATTGTACAAACACATATGGGTCATTTTTCATATTGGCGGTAGCAGCTAGATATGATTCCTTATTTAATTTGGAGGCCATACAAAGATTGTCCCATTTGGGATGGAGAGGACATCCATCTCCCATTTTGTTGACAGTGAAGATACTTGATTGGTCATGTGACTGATCATGTCCATATGATAGATTTTCATAACACTGACAGGGTGTTACGTCAGTTTGGAGAGCAATAGGATGTATTCGATTCTTACACCTACTTTTCTCAAAGGTCGAGGGATGCTGCTGTTTGGGGTGTTGTGGTATCACTTGATGCTGCTTGCACTGAGTTCTTAGGATTAATTCCTATGACATGGACCTAGCACTCTACTATTGTAGACCCAGGTTTGTCTTGTTTCTGATATGCTTATGTACTTCCTTTCTACTCTTTGATTCTTTCTCATATCCCACTTTGATACTTATGTTTTTATCTGCTCTGGTACTGACATTTGAATTTTTCTTTATAGGAACTACACCACAGTATGATGCTTATTGGTTGCAGCATCGATTGATCGCACTGACAGATGTCTCGCGTCCTGTTCCTAGGACTGTTATGAGGAGGGCCTGACGGGTACGGTGTGGTAGGGGAGGCCATGGTGGAGGGAGAGGTGGTGGCAGGAGAGGGAGGGATGCTGGTAGAGATGGTGGTAGGGGTAGGGGGAGGGATGGTGGGAGAGATGGAGGACAAGGTAGGGGTGATGATGGAGGTGATGATCCTAGTCTCGAGGGTGCTGGCAGAGGGGTTAGGACTAGAGGTGGTGGGAGTGGGGGTCATACTAGTTCTCCTAGAGTTGGTTGGGTGCCATTTTGGAGGAGGAGGAGGCCATAGAGGAGGAGGCACCCCAGTTAGTTTAGAGGGTGCATAAGTGGACAACTACAGTTGTGGCTCCCCGACATGAGGATCAGGTTATTATTGAGGATGTGGACATAGAGATTGTGGATATAGACATGGAGGCTCTAGATGAGCAGAGTGCTGAGACAAGTTCCTCAGGGGAGAGTGGAAGTACTGGGAGTAGCACAGGGGAGAGCTCAGAGAGTATGGATGATTCCTTGGTTCTCAGGCGGAGAGGAGGTGAGGGACTGGGAGGCCAGGCAGAGGAGGGTGATATGGATGTTGCTATGGGTGGTATGGATGATGATCCCTCGGAGGTAGAGCACCTCACCCAGTAGGTTTAGGATTTGCATGCCCAACTTTCCTCATCTAATGCACATGCGACTATCTTGGAGGCTCGTGTTACAACAACTGAGTCTAGAGAGTGATAGGCTTGGGCCAAGGTTTTCTCTTTCATTGATAGTGTACAGGACGTTTCCCATAGAGAGATTCTGGACAGGTACTATAGATCTGGGTGAGACACTCAAAGAGAGATTGACTACTGGAGACACCATTATGAGGGCGCAGTTCCTATGACACAGAGGGTGCCTAGTTACACAACATCACAGAGATCCAACTAGGCTCAAGATTCTCAAAGTAGTGGTTTCAGAGCTCCTGGGTCCTCTCACAGGACAGATTCTGATATGCCTCCCCCTCATGCACCTCCAAGCGAGGGTGGGGGTAGCTCTTGTTGACTATGTTCCTTGTACCATTTTTGTAGTGATTCATTGTATACTCTGAGTAGTACCATTTTTGTATCCCGATACACTGATATTTATTGATATACATGTTGATTACCTTCTTTGATCAGACTTGCGACCTTTCATAGTACTCAGATATTTTGATTTATATGAGATGCAGCTATTGTTTTTGATGTGATGTGCAATGTTTACTTTTCTATATGTATGATTCTACATGATTTGGTGGTTTAGATGATGAAATGTATATGCAATGTGTTTCTATTGTGCAGACTCATATATGGATGATTTACTTTTCCTATGATACTGACATGTCATGCAGGATGGTGTAAATGAGATACATGTTTATATGAGATTCTTATGGATGCATGTGTTTTTATGATTTATCATGTATGCAACTACCATGTTTTTGTAATTTTCTGATGCACTTAATGAATGAATGCAATCTACTATGCACAAAATATCTAAGTAATGCATGTGTTAGTTAGAAAGAAGTTAGTTTGGATAGATGTGCTCTGAGATTGATCTGATTAAATGTAATGATAGAAAAGTTTTCTTTTTGCATTTTTGGATAGATATGATCTGATAGAAAGGATGAATGTCCCAAGTCACTGCCCCTGTTTCCAATATTTGTCATCATTGCATCTATTTTTTGTATTTTCTGATATTCTAAAAAAGCATCGAATGATCCAGATCACATACCACCTAGATACCGCCATGACCTATTGATAGTGGAAGGAGTAGAGAGATTGAATAGAAAGAGACCCATAGTGCACCCAAATATTGACCATCTAGATTCAACTACGTTCAATATTTGAAAAGAAAGAGAGCCAAAAGCACCCAGATATTGACCATCTGGATACCACTTGTCCTCTGAAATTAACCTAAAACAAAGAAACCAAGATAGAAATCCTATGTACCCAGAGTCTATCTGGATTACATTGTAAGCTCTTGATTTCTAAAAGGGAAAGCCAAGAAAACAAGATAGAACTCCTACGCCCCTAGAGTCCATCTGGATAGCATCGTAAGCTCTTGTTTGCAACATAAAGGGAAAGACCATAGAAACCAAGATAAAACTCCAAAGCAAATCAGAGTCCATCTGAATAGTGCTGCGAGCTCTTGATTATATAAAGCAAACAAGTAAAATAAAAGAGAAGGAATGTCCAATTCTCTCCCAAGGTTAATCTCAGATTGTGGAACTATGTGGCTGCCAAATAAGTGACAGCACCTACCGCATTTATCCTAAATCATCATGGCCCTAAAATCAAACTGAACATTCAACAGACAACAATCAAAAGAAAATAAATCATGATCTATCATAGCTACTCTCCTCACATGGTGGATCTTGGGGTAGCGTAAGAACATAACCCCGAAATATAGACTGACATCTAACCAACTTGACTGACCTAGTCAACATTCTTGTATGGTTCCTTGATGTAGTTGGATTCTCTTGATTGGATCAAACTCTTTGGATAGGCTTGGTTGGCTTGATTTCTTTGATCATGTTGGCAGCTGATCAAGTTGTGTCAGATGTGTCCAATGCTTGTTCACAAAGCTCATGATTGTGACAGTATTGATTGATAGATTTGATTGCTTTGATCATGTTGGTAGCTGATCAAGCTGTGTCAGATGTGCTCGATGCTTGTTCGCAAAGCTCATGATTGTGACAATTGATAGTTTGGCTTGGTCTCCTGTTGCTTGTTGGTTGAATTGATAGATTGATAAAGCCATGTCAGATGAGCCCAATGCTGATATGTAAAGCTCATGATTGTGACATTTGATTGACTAGGTGTGCTTGCCCCTTGCTCTCTTGATAACCAAGTTGGTTTTATTGCTTTGGGATTTTGCAATTTTTTGAATGTTTTTGATGAAGATTGATTTTCTCTTGATTTTGATCTTTTTAGGATTTTTGATGAGTTTTCTGATTTTTAGGATTTTTCCAGGACATTTGGAATCACCCCCTAGTCTGGTGGACCAGTATTAACCATGGTTAAGTGCTTGGTGCTCATGGGGTTTTGTGCTTCTGGATATAGCTTTGGATAGTTAGTTTGCATTTTGAAGTGTGCTCAAACTTTTGGAGCTCATTGATGGTGAAGCTGGATTTGAACACTTGGCACCTGTTTGCCAGGTTTTTACCAAGGTACCTACTCAATAGTGCCTGATTGCCAAGTTTTCACTAAGAGAGAAATTTTGTTTTCTTTTTACTTTTTTACTTTTTTTTCTTTTTTTTATTGTCACCAAGGTGCCTGATTGCCAGGTTTTCACCAAGGTAACTTTTGTAATTTTTTTATTTTTTTGGTATTTTTTGGATATGTAGATAAATGCCTTAACCATAGAGACTTTTAAGGGTAGAACCTCTTCAGGTGCATGCTGTTGATGTAGCCGAGGAGCTGATCTCCTTCTGGTGTTTCTAGTATGAATGCCCCACTATGAGTAGAGTTGATAATAACAAATGGTCCTAGCCAGTTAGGCTTGAACTTTTTGAGTTTGATTCACTCTGCTCGATTCTTCTAATTTTCCATGAGGAAAAGGTCTCCTACCTCAAATGTTTGTGGCTTCACCTTCTTGTGATAGTTCCTTCTAAGGCAATTCTGATAGCCTTATAAGTGGTCGAAGGCATGTTTCCTTCTTTCATCTAGTAACTCTAGTTCACTAGGCCTTGCCACTCTATAGTCTTCATCTGAAACCAGGTTCTTCAATGATATCCTCAGAGATGGGATTTCTACTTTGAGAGGTAATACCACCTCTAATCCATAGACTAGGGAGAAAGGAGTGGCTCTTGTAGGTGTTCTCACACTAGTTATGTATGCCTGTAATGCGGGACTAAGCTGTAAATGCCAGTCTCTCCCTGATTTGTTCGCTGTTTTCTTTAGGATTTTGAGGATCATTTTGTTTGTAGCTTTGGCTTGGCCATTCCCTTAAGGGTAGTAAAATGAGGAGAACCCTTTTTTGATGCAGAACTATTCACATAGGTCTTCAACATCCTTGTTCTGGAAAGGTGTACCATGATCTGTCAGGATTGTTTGGGGGATCCCGTATCGACAGATGATGTGGTTAAGTATGAACATCGCTATTTTATTTTTAGTGATGTAAGTGAGGGGAATTTCTTCCACCCACTTGGTGAAGTATTATGTTGCTACTATGATGTACTTGTGTTTGTTTGCTGAAGAAGGTGTATTTTCCCTACCAGGTAAAATCCCCAAATTGAAAATGGTAACGGTGATGTAATGGGATTTAGTTCCTACGCTGGTGCATGGATGAGGTCTCCATGAATTTAACATTGTCTACACCTTTGAACATGCTTGTGTGCATATGTCTCTATTGTGGGCCAATAGTATCCCATGCAGATTATCTTCTTAGCTAAGTTATTGCCACCTCCGTGGGTTCCACAAGTTCCTTCATGTACCTTATACAAAGCTTTCTGGGACTCCATGGAAGTGAGACATCATAGTAACGTTCCATCTAGACTTTTTCAGTATAGAGTAGTTGAGAGGATGGTATACGTAGAGGCTTGGTAGATGAGGGATTTTTGCTAGTTCCTAGACAAGTTTGGGGGTAAGATGTTGTTTTGGAGATAGCTATAGACATCTTGGTACAATGGGGATTCAGGACCAACAAGGACACACACTAATTCTATGATAGATGCCTAATGTGATGGTACCAAGAGTTGCTCCACTAGAAACTAGACTTTGGTATCGTTACCTGGCATATCAATTAGTGATGCTATGGTAGCCATCACATCTACCACTTTGTTCTATGCTCTTGGGACTTGCTCAAAGAGAATGTAATGAAACTTGCTTTGTAGTCATTCCATCTATTCTCTATATGGTATGAGCTTCTCATCTTTGGTCATATAATCATTGTTAACTTGACTAATGACCAACTGTGAATCGCCAAAGACTCTAAGGTTCTTGATTCTCTATTGAATTGCTATCTTTAGTCCAATGACCAATGCTTCATATTCTGCTATCTTTTTGGTGCATTGGAAGTTAAGTTTGAAAGACTTTGGAATTTTATTATGATCTAGAGTGATAACAACTATCCCTGCTCATGCACCATGGTTCGTACACAATCCATCAAAATAAAGTTTCCATACCTCGATCGCCAGTTGTAGTGTCATAATAGATTCGTCAGGGTCAAGGACAATAGGTTGGTGGCCTTGAATTGGTGCCTCTGCTAGTTGATCTGCTATCACTTGTCCTTTGATAGCCTTTCTATCTACGTACTCAATGTCAAACTTGCTTAATATCATTACCCACTTTGCCAGTCTTCCCATGAGCACTGCTTTGCTGAATAAGTACTTGAGAGGATCAATATGTGCAACCAATTTTGTTTGGTGACTCAACATGTAGTGTCTGAGCTTCTGGGAAGTGAAGAAAACTACTAGGCATGACTTCTAAATGGGCATATATTTTAGCTCATACCCAACCAAAGTCTTTCTTAGATATTAAACGGCCCTCTCTTTTCCTGTGTCATCATGTTGTGCCAAGAGTACACCTAACACTGATTCCGTCACTGAGATATATAGAAGCAATGGTCTACCTTGTACTGGTGGTACCAATATAGGAGACTTAAGAAGGTAGTCTTTGAATATCTGAAATTCCTATTCACATTACTCTGTCCATATGAACTTGATGTCTTTATGCAATAGATGTTGTAATGGGTGGCACTTATCTGCCAGTTGAGCTATGAAGCCTCTGATCGATTGGAGCTTTCCTTGTAACCCTCTTAGTTGTCTCAGGTTTGATGGTGGAGGCATGTCTAATATTGCTTTGACCTTTGCTAGATCCACTTTGATTCCTCTGTGTGATACTATGAACCCCAATAATTTTCCCACTGTGACACCGAATGCACACTTTTTTAGATTTAGTCAGACTTTGAATTCTTGCATTCTATCAAAGATGGGTCCAAAAACCTGTAGATGATCCTTTCAAAGTATTGATTTGGCTAATATGTCATCCACATAGTTTTCCATTTCCTTGTGGATGAGATCATGAAATATAGTCGGCATAGCCCTTTGATATGTCACTCCGGCATTCTTTAGACCAAACGGCATGACATTCCAACAATATGTTCCCCAAGGACATGTGAAAGCTATTTTTTGTTGGTCCTCTGGCATGATCCTTATTTGATTGTAACCTAAAAATCCATCCATGAGTGATAGCATTTGATTTCCGACAGTTAGTTCTACTATCATATCAATGTTTGCTAAAGGAAAGTCATCCTTGGGACATGCTATGTTGAGATCTTGAAAGTCTATGCAAAACTGTATTTGACCACTTTGATTTGTAACTGGTACCAGATTAGATATCTAGTCCGCATATGGTATAGGTCTAATGAATTTAGCATCTAGGAGCTTTTTCAGTTCTGCCTTGACTAGCAATGCAATGTAAGGGTGCATCTAACTTAGCTTCTGTTTGACAGGTTTCACGTTGGGTAGAAATGGGAGATGGTGTAGCATGAGCTCTGGATCTAATCCTAGCATATCCAAGTAGGACCATGTGAAATTGATCATTATTGCCTTGAAGAAACTGATGAACTATTCTCTCTCCTCAGGAGTGAGTGATTTCACCAAGTAAATGTTCCATGGGTTCTTGTCATCCCCCAAGTTGATCTCCTTTGTTTCTTATGCTAATAATGCTGAATTCTCCTCTGTTAAGGGGAGGAGTTTTTTCTCTCCATCTTCTAGTGTCTCAATGAGGTTTTTACTAGAAGATACATCTTCTTTTAGCTTTTTATTCTTTTTCTCTTTTTTCTTTTGTGGATTGGAAAGAGGAGCTTCCTCCCTGAAATATGCTACTCTGTCTAGGTTAATGGAGAATCCTTCCTTGTGATCTCTTGATAGAATGCCTTCCCTTAGTCTAATGAAATGAGCTATCGCCTCATCATTCTCAAAGACATCTAGATCAGGTGGCCCTTGTTGATCCCACTCTATAAGCTAGGGTGTACAAGACATACACTTTCACTACTATTTGGCTTTGGTTGACTGAATGGGACTGCTAATATGGTGCCTACAAAGTTGGACTATGATGTGGATGCACCACTTGAGGTTTCATAAATGACATGTTTGTCTATACAGGGTTGTTCGATGATGGTCAGTTGGTCAAACAGGTCTACTAAATTTATGATAATGTTGGCCCGAGAAGAAAAATATGGGATTGATGGTTCAAAGTCGTGGAGGGATCTCCACTCATACTCATGGGAGTCAGTCTCAATGGAATGTTCATCCAATGTCTCACTTCATTGGTCATCATCGATTGCTAAGTGTAGGTTTATTTGGGATTGTGTGGTTCCCTCTTTGGTGGGCAACAATTGCACTAATATGTTTCTTATTAGGACATGCTCTATGTTGTGCCCCTGGTGCATCTCTGCTATTTGCTTGTGATTGACTTGAATGTCTTGGATCACATGACTAGTGCTTTGTTTTCCATATCCCAAACCTCTTGTGTTTCTCTAGGCTGGTGGGAGAGGCAATTCATATATACCTTGTTGTCTTTCCCCCATCCCAGTTGTACCATCGTACCCAAATCTTTGTATCATTGTGTAACCATTACCATAGTTTGACAAAGGTAATGGAGTCTGGATTGTCTCAGGGGAATCTTGGTATAACCAGGTATTGATCTCTTGTTCAAAAGGATTTTCTTCTTCTATGTCTCCCCACCAGACAAAGGTTGTGGGTGGACATCTGAATAGAACAGGCTGCGGAGTTTCTGTTGCAATAATAGGTTGTGGCATGCCATGAGTTCTTGGGCTTTGAGGCATGTGTGTGATGGTAAAAGCATCTTCATATCTGTATTCACCACAACCCTTATCTGTGATGGATATCTTGCCTACTTTCTATGTGATATCTTTAAGATTTGAATTTGAAGAGGCTGAGATGCTTGCATCTTGTTTAATGACTATCTTTCCTACTGCTCGTGTGACATCCTTGGGATTTGAATCTGAGGAGGATGAGATGCTTGCATCTTGGTTTCATGGTACCTAGTTATCAGTGCTGATTTAGACCGCATTATAATATTGGAAGGGATTGGGATCTCCCTCTATGATGATCTCCTCTCCTTGGTGAGGGAACTTGATGCATTGATGGTATGTCAAAGGTACAACTTGCATTTCATGTATCCAAGGTCTCCCTAGTAATATGTTGTATCCCAACTCAAGGTCTAAGATTTGGAAGGGTGTGTTTTTTACCATAGGACCAATGCGAACAGGTAGAATGATAATACCCTTAGAGAACCTTTCCTCTTCATCATAAGCTCTGATATTTATCCTCCTTGTGACATAATTGCTTGATTATGAATAGCCCAGTTGCTTGAATAAATTTAGAGTACAAATGTTTAACCCAGCTCCACCATCAACAAGGACCCTATGGATAGCACTTTTGTGGATCTGGACAAGTAAGTGTAGAGGATCATTATGCAGGGGTTTATGCGGTGGTACATCATAGTCTGTGAATGTGGCATGTTTGTTAGCTTCTATATGGTTGACCATCATTTGGAATCTCTCAGGTGTTATGTCCCTTGGGATAGCTACATTCTGAAGTGCTTGGTCAAGTGCCAATTTATGCTATGGAGATATGCGCAATAGGTCAAAAATGGAGATCTAGGCAGGTATGTGCTTTAGTTGGTCCACTATGCTTGTTTGTGGATCTGAGTTTGCTATAGGATTGACTAATGTAGTAGTTGAGGATGGTACTCCTTGCAAGATGACTCTAGCATGATGTGTTGTTATAGCACAATTGTTACCCTTGTCTCTAATAGTGATTGTAGCCACATGGCTATCTGAAGGACTTAGGCAATTGATGACATTATCACTGTTGGCATATGTATAGTTAACTTGTTTTGTTTGTCCACCAGACCCGGAGGCTTTTCCCTTGTTGTGATCACGAAAGGTATCATTGAATATAGTGTGATTAGTTGTGCCTTTGGTTTGAGTATTCATCACATCAATGATCCCTGTGTCAATCAGATCTTGGATAGCATGTTTCAATCGCTAGCAGTTGGCCATTTTGTGCCCCTTTACCCGATGAAACTCGTAGAAATATTTGTCATTATACCACCTCGGCTTGTTTTCATCTTGTTCAAAATCTTTGATTTCTGGGAGACTGATAGTGTTTGATTGTATCAACTTGCGTAAAGCTGATTCTATCAACTCTCCTAATGGTGTGAAATCTTGTTGCTGGAATTGAAACTGTCATTTACGTTGATTCTGTTGTTGACTGTTTGACATAACAGCCGCTTGCATAGGGGGAGGTTGGTTTTGGGTGTATGCTTTTTGAATGGGCCCTATTGGTTTTTGGTTGTCCATAGGTGCACCTTACAGTGACACCTTGGGTTGTGCATAGTTGACTGTCTTCACATCAATGACACCATCGCTAGTGACATTTTTGTTTTTGTTCCACCACTTAGATTTTTCCATTGCATTCTTATTTGTATTTGTTTGTGTGGGATCTACAAGGATTCCTTGTTTGACTAAGGTCTGCTCACAAAAAAATCCTCTTTCAATGAGTTGTGTGAAGTTCGAAGCTAACTGTAACTTTGTTGTGAATGATATGTCTGGAATTAGATTGTCAACAAACATGACTATTAAGTCTTGTTCAAGCACATCATATGTTATACGGTTTTCCATATTCCTCCACCTCTGTAGGAATTTCACAAAAGACTCTCCATCTTTCTGTTTGATATCGCAAAGGTCCTTGATGCTGACCTTGCACTCGATGTTATGATGGAAGTGATCTATAAAATTTTCAACCAATTCTCCCCAAGATTGAATGCCATGAGGTAGATGTGAGAACCATTCCATTGCTGGTCTGGACAAGCTTTGTGGGAATAGTCGCATTAGATATGTCTCATCATGAGCAACTTCGACACAACTAGCAAAAAACTCTCGGATATGCTCAATAGGGTTGGTACTGCCCCTATACTTGTTGAATTTTGGTACCGAGAAGTGATTTGGGAATGGAGATATGTGAAGAGGATGGTCAAAGGGATATGGGTATAAATCCTCTGTGGTATAGGATTTAGTCTGCTCCTGATTTTGCATATCCATCATTTGGGTTTGAAGGGTTTGCATTTGTTGCATTAGCATGTCTGTTTGATATTGAGGCTGGTGCATGTGGACATTCCTCTGTGCCGTGGTGGGTATGAGGCTGTGCCTCTATTTCCCTTGAGTAGGAACATAGGATTTCATCATAGGGACTTGATATTGATTCCCCACCGAGTGATTTGTAATTGGAGGGACATGAGTAGTCCATGGTGGGTTTTGATGTGTTTGCTGGTGTGACTAAAACTGAGGTTGATAATGCTGGGGTAGATATTGTTGTTGCTAAGGTTGGGTTTGGAACTGGGGTTTCTATTGCTGAGGTTGGATTAGAGGCAATTAAGCTGGGGTTGTTGTTACGGGAGTTGGAACTGAGGCAACTGAAGCTGGGGTTGTTGTCACGGGGGTTGGATTTGAGGAAACTGAAGCTAGGGTTTTTGTTGCGAAGGTTGGGGTTGAGGAAACTCAAGCTGAGGTTGCTGTTGCGGAGGTTGTATTGGTGTCAGCATGGGAAAAGGTGTAGCCTTGGATGGGCCTTGACTGTAAGTCATTCCTGTAGAGATGGATCCCTACGGGCATGATGTGTTGATCCCAAGGCTAGTGTGAAGTGATTGTAGCAGCAACATAGTTTCAGAATAATTGGTGTTTGGTGGGATGGAAGGCATAGCATGAGAGCTTGATTGTCCTAGCCATGAGACCAAAGGTGGAGGCATACTAGTAACCATAGGTGCACTTTGTTGCGAGCTTGTCATGTTTTGAGTAGAAGATGTGCTAGCCTAGGTCAGGTCCTTGGTTTGATTGGATACAGTCTATGTCGATGTGGGTAAAACCAATGGTGGAAAGATATGTGACACAACAGGTAGTATATGAGGAGTATGAGTAGTGTTTTGACCTGCGAGAGGGTTTTCAGGCCATATAGTTGATACACTGAATTCCACGGGGAGTTTGACTCCCTTCTTTATTAACATGGCCAAGTAATGTTCAGGATTCCTCTCTACAACATCGTCAACTACTTTCGTGGAGTAAGCATCTTGTTCCACATCATTAAGTTCTTCTTCTATGATATCTTGGAAAAAAGCTGCCCCACGGGGTTGTTCAATGAAAAGAGAAGAACTGGTGTTCATGAAGGGATCATTCTCTTGCTTTGTTTCCCAAGCAGGGAAACGGTTGATATATGACTCATCAGGTTGAGTTCTAGCCTTAGACCTTGTGTAAGGTCCTCCATGAGGTGTTTGAGACATAGTGCGGTCCATATTTTGTAACTAAAACAAGTGATATAAAGAAAACAAGAAAGGAGATCCTTTCTGAGGAAGTCCAAGTTATATTTTTGGACAAGGGTAATTCTAGGGACAGATTTTGATATAACTTGATATCAAAGTAGTGATGATAAAAGATAAGATTTTCTGACCTTTGCCTTGGACAAAGTCACTTTGATAAAGATGATGATGTTTTATATGATGAGATCAAGGTATTTCTAGTCTGAACTTTTGAACTAACAATGTTTTTGACAATAATCGTGCTTTTACAAAGAAAGGGTAATCTTTAATGTTTAGAGATTCACACAATGTTCTTCGCGTTTTCCTGGGATAGACACTAGTTTTGGACACCAAATGAAGAATTTTTTCAAGGTTTCAAGTCAAAATAGGAATGTAGTATATCTGGTCAATTGCAGTACAATTTCACTGATTGCAGTAAAATATCTGGTCCATTGCGGTAGTTTATCACCGATTGCAGTAATAAACCCGACAATTGTGATAATAAACGAATCAACTGTGGCAAAATTTCTTCAATTGTGGCACAATGTGGGCAATTGTGGTAAAGGAGGAACAGTATAAAAAAGACTAGAGGATAAGTATCACTGCTTGATATTTTTGAATTTTCTGGAACAATGCTTCTGATTTGCAAGACAGTTAACGTTGACAACCGTAGACTTTAACACTTTTGACTCATTTTGACAGTTTGGATGTTTTTGTTTGCATTTTCAAAAAAACTGATCAAAGGAACAAGAACAATAGACACTATGTTTTGAAGAATGAAGACTGAAATTATGTATGTTCTACAACTTCTTCAAGTTGCAAGGTTATCACGAGGTCTCAACAATGAATAGTCAGATTAAACTAGGTCAATGGCTTCAGAATACAATGTTATAGGCCCAATGCTTGAATGTCTGTTAGCTCACACAACAATTGTCATGCTACTAGGATACGAAGGTCCACGACGTAGGTGCCGATGTTTTTTTTCTGTTTCCAAGTATTGTTGCCGTGAAGTGAAGATCTCTTTCACTACACAAATAATGTGGGACACATATGTTGGGAATCTTGGGGGGAAATTCTGCAACCCCTTGCACTATAATAAGGTATTTGTTCAGAGGTAAAATGGGTGGGCCTCTAATTAATCAAGGTTGTAGTAAGGGTCTATGGCGTCTCTCCAATCAGTTTGTACATGCGTGACTCACTTAAGAGCCTAGTTAACCACGCTGGCTCCTTAGGGATATTCACCCGATCCAAACTATTATCAACACGCCTCACTCGAGCTTGGCTAGATAAGACAGAACTTTGGTCCGTGCCTTGTTTATATGTCGATTGGAAGGATTACCAGTTTAAGGTCATTCTCCGAGGAAGAAGCACATTCCCTGGACAGGCCTTTCTAAAAAAGTATAAAGGTTTGTAATCTAACAGTTTGTGCAAGTGCACCCAAAACTCAAGACACAAGGTAAATCAATTAAGCTCCAAAGTTTGAAATGTGAACTAAGCTACACCACCATACAAGCAACAATGTTCAATTTTAAGCCCAAAAGTAGGTATTGATTGCTTGTTCAATTTTAAAGCACAAAATTGAGAGATTTTTTTCCTTTGTTTAGTTTTAGTCCTCACGTCAATTTTAAGCCCAAATCCAAAATATGAGGTGTGATATGTTTTGCAAGCACTGTTCTTTTTAAACCCAAATCAAAAAATGAATTCCTTTAAGTTTGCTTTGTTTAAATAGGTTAGTACCAAAAAAGGATTATTTATAAAATGAGAATATACGCAACTTTGAAATAACGAATGATGCTTACCAAAACTTACCCTTCTCTGTCCTTTGTGATTTGATCAAATCCTGCACAGAAACTAAAAAAAATGTTAAATTAGCAATAGATAGACGCAAGATTTGTATCTGATTCTGCAATATTTCTATGATTACGGCAAACTTCTGGCAATTGTGGTAAACTTTTATCAATTGCGGTAAAGCACTGTTAACTGTGGCTAAATGTTGTCAATTGCGGCACGGATCGGGCAACTGCGGCAAAATTCATTCAATTACATCACAGATCAAACAATTGTGGCAAAACACCCGAAGAATGAAGACAAAAATAGACAGAATAACACTGTGAAAGTGTGCAATCAATTGCGGTATTAAACCAGTCGATTGCGGCACAGTGTTTTCAATTGTGGTAAAATACTAGCAATTGCGAAATAATACAAATGTCAAAGAAAATTCAAATTTTTGAAATTTACGACCATACGGCCGTGGTTGATCAATCTGGTTCTTCAT
Source organism: Thuja plicata (assembly GCA_018584345.1). Classification (NCBI taxonomy): domain Eukaryota; kingdom Viridiplantae; phylum Streptophyta; class Pinopsida; order Cupressales; family Cupressaceae; genus Thuja; species Thuja plicata. Next base: position 161,320 of record MU227953.1, on the reverse strand, counting down.
CTGCAAGAGATATTTGGGCTGTTTGTTTCACGTCAGGTTCACCAAAATGTACGCCTCCTTTTTCGATCGTGATTTCCAAGCTTTCCAAAGGCAAGGGTCAGTAGCAAAGGTTTCACAATTGATATAAACCAAATACACGATACTAATAAAATGAATAACAATGAAACATAATCAATAAAATGTACAAGCAAGAGAAAGGAAAAAAAAAAATGCAAACCCCACGATGCTTGAAGCTTCTATTATTTCTCTCTACTCCTTCCAAAATGTTGTTATTGATGTTCAATATTGGTGAAGCAACATCTATGACTTGAGAAGTGTTGAGAAGTTGCTAATTGAAATGGGTGTGTGATCGCAAGATGGCTTGAATGGTAGAACCAAACTGATGGAGTAATGGTGCACGAGAGCTTGAAATCCTGGATCCTTTAAATGGTTATGAAGGGTTTACTATATAGGAATTGGTGATGATAAGAATGGTTGAGATCAATCCCAGAGATAGGGAGATGAGTGGTTGAGATCAAAAGGAACTAGAGAGGTCCTCAGTAAAATCCACCTCTTCATTTGGTAAAGAGGAGATAGAGTTTGGTTAATTGAAGACCTAATTATGAGTTACCTTTTTGAACTGAAGAGGTGGGTGAAGTTAACCATGTGGAATGGAGAGGTGGGTGAATTTACCCATGTGGACTGTTGAGATGGGTGGAGTAACCCATGTAATCTAATTGGAGTTATCTCTTTGAAGATAAATGAATATTTAATTCATTTATTCAATAATTGTTTTCAACATGTGAGATAATTGAATTCTTTTTTATTAAGAATTGCTTTATTTGATGAAATTAAATAAATTTCATTGGAAGAATTTAATTAGTAAGTTTAAATATTTGGATTTAAACTATAGGAAATTGAGTTTAATTAATTAATTAATGGTAATTAATCAATTAAAGCTAATTAATTAAATAAAATTAATTATTTAATTAATTTTGGAAATTTGATTAGATGATTTGGGGAATGAATTTAGAAGAAAATAGATGATTAATTAATGATTAAAAAACTATTAATTAATAGATGACAATTTGTGTTTTTAATGTAAAGTTGCAAGCTTTTCCATTTTAGGGTGTCTACACTTATCTACCAATTGTAGTGGAATTCTAGTCCTCTTTCCATCCTAGCCTTAAACTTAGCAAAATAGTCATTCATGACTGGTTCAAAATTTGTTCCTAGGCTTGTAATCATATCATTGATTTGCATTGTAACTGGTTGGTTGGACTTCCATTTAACTATATCAATAAATGGAAAGAAATTATGTAGGTAGAAGAATGCGCATAGTAGTAGTGAACCAAACTTACATGTATTTGACCGTGCTGATCTGATGGTTTTCATGTTTTCTTCAAATTGTCTCTATAACAACTCAGATAGGTCATATTCTTAACAATCTTATAGGCTATGTCAACATCTCCACATGCAACATTGTTCGGTCTACTGGAATGGAATATCTTGTAGCCAATGACATATGCACCAAACCTCATTTTAGGATCACCGATGCAATTGATCTTTAGACCTCTACTGTCCCATTTGGCTCCTGTTAACTTTTCAATTTTGATTCTTGGTGGGTGCCTTAGGGATTTGGATTTATCACACATTGGATACCCTATCACAACATGAATAACATCCTTTATTATCTTTTAGGGCTCATCCAGCCAAAGATTTCCTTCATGTACTCTACTCAGAAGAATGTGGATCCATTCGGTCTTAACTACATTTGGGAAATTTAGGGAATTGGTTAACCCTTTCACCTCCATATGTTTATGATGTTCTTTCAACTTCCCATATGTGCATAGTGACTAATAAGTTGACATGATTTCAAAATCCTTGATTTCACCTATTTTGCAGTGAATGTAGGCACACATGTCTTGTACTAACAAAACCCTAGGTGGGATTGATGAAAACGCGCCTTTATCATCTGGTTGAGCTACAACCTATTGGTGGATTTATAATGTGGCTCTATGCAAGTAGATTTCATTACCAAAACAATATTTTTATCCTTCTCCATCTTGGCTTTCATGGTTTGAGATGTCGATGCATGATTTTGGGTTTAGGGCTTGTGTGAATGTGTTCAAATGACTCGGGTAAAGAAGAATGTGTAATGACTAACCTCTTAATGTGCTTGAATCTCGGTATAATGCATGAAAATGCTCTACTACAACTTTTCTCTCTTTTCTTTGTTCTTGCTCTGTGATCATGGTGTGACCAAATGAGTTCACATTGATTAAATATATAGAAAATGACTTAGGGCTATGCAATAAATGCTTTTCACCAACCGCTTGATGAACAAACATGATAATTGGTTAACACTATCAATGTTTCAACTCAGTGAGTATTCCATATACTTAGTTACCATAGAAATTCATTTGTCTCTTCACATTTTCACCGACTCACAGTTTTAACTGTGTACATTTTAACCGACTCAACAAGATCAAAGTAAGAGGCATTGATAAATGAACGATTGGACAAATCACAACCTAATTTTGGAACTTATGAGGACGCCAAGGAAAGGATAAAATTGGGCTTAGTTGTGAAAAATATTGATAGGAAGAAAGATAAAATGGATAATACTTTGAAGAAAAAGTTGTCGGTGAATGAAGAGGAAACATAACAGACAGAAGAAACCGAGGGTTAGTCACCCATCGGTGAAGCTGAGAAGGTGAGTGAATCAGAATTCACAGAGTCCAATGCACCACCCTTGAAGAATCCTAGGACTACTACTCCATCTTGGACCAGAAGTTAGATAGAAAAGCATGTAAGTCCTTCAACAATCAAGAAAGGTCAAGTAAGGACCTATAAAAGAAAGCCTCAAACAGGGAAAAGGGGACCAACAAAAAGAAGAAAGTTCATCAAAACTAAAGAAGATTTAGAGGACACCGAACAGGATGAACAACTTGTTAAGAATAAGTTCCCTACCACCATTGATGAGCTATGTGCATCAATTATTAATTCAGGTTCAATCACAGACCCTAAGATTAGGAAATGACTGACTTTGGATCCCGAGGATCAAAATAAGATAGAAGAGGCAATTATCACAATGATGTGTGTATTCAAATATGTGCCAATACAATTTGATAAAATGATGCCTAAAGAACTTATGGATAGATTGTCAGCTAGGTGGACATATGCACTCAAGGAAGAGAAACAAATGAGGGAAAGAGCCCTAGTTTTAGTCATGCCACCTGAATTGAAGATGGAAGAAACTCAAGAAATGATGGAGAAACATTCCAATAGGTTCTCCCCAAAGCTAAGATCCTACAAGGTGCTAAAGGGACATCTAATTGAACTTGATAGAAAAAGTGAAGGTAAATGGAGAAAGATAATTAATGTATCAAAAAGGGATTCAAGCCCCAAGCCAGAAGAAACTCTTACCGACTAGCCACTCAATACTGAATATCAGGCTAAACTGAGCCAAAAGCACATTACTATCACCTATGATGATGACGTAAATGAGGAAACATTGAACACAATAGATGAAACATGGAAGGATAATACTATCATTGATATATGGACACTACAGATGAAACATGGAAGGATAATACTATCATTGATATTAACGGAGGAGATTCTGCATACGAGATACAAAAAGATGAAGATGTCACTGTTGCCCTAGCTCAAACCGATGAACAAGAAAAAACTATAGATGCTACACAGGTAAATATATCAGGTAAAATGCCTCTATTAATACAAGCTATTAACATAATGTCACAAAAGGACAACTCACCCAAACTTGATGCAAGCATACTCGATGATAAGGGTAATGATGAATAAAAAGATACAACTATTAATGAATGAAAAGATACAATTGATGGAGCACAACAAGGAACATATGAAGGGCAGAAAGAAAAAGGTGAAGAGGAGAAGAAAGAAGATGATACTCCTAAGAATACAGAAGGAGATGTTGTAGATACACCGAAGGTTGATGTGGAGACATCCACTACCAACCAACAGGCTAATACCGAGAAACATGCAAAAGACACAACACCACAAAAGCCTTCATCTAGCACATCTGGCAAAGAAAAGGATCTTGCTTTGGTAGTACATTCAAGTGCTTCCCACTCAACATCCAAGAAGAAGAAGAAGACAAAGAAGAGCAAGCTAGAGGTAACACTGGATGAAATAATTAAGATATCGAAATGTGACTCTTCTACATTGGATTTTGAATCTCTCAAAAAGTATGGAGAAATATGTGAAAGGAAAGCTATATATTGACACACATACTTCCTAACATAGATGTTGATCAAAATTCCCCCATCCCTGATCAACTTTCCATTCTAACCGAGGCCATCACATCTCAGAATGTGGATGCAGAAAAAGCCATTGAAGAACGAGCAGAACAGAAATATCAATACAAATTGATAGAAAAGATCAGCCAAGAAGTGATAGTCAATAAGGTAAAGCTCTTAGAACTTGTAGATGAATTAGATCCAATAATTTCTAAAGCTATTGCCTTAATACAAAAGTTGTGCACTTTGGAGAAAATCACTAAGGAAAATAGAAATAATATTGCACAAATAGATTCTGATCTAACACAAGTGCACAAAGTCTAACCATAGATTAAAATGCAACCAAGATGCATTTGGAAAATATTATGAAATCTAAAAGGTTGAGACAAGAAATTATAGAGGCAAAAACCAAGTTAAGAGATGAGGTTACCGAGCTACAAGATCTAATGCTACCAAACCTCACACTTCTACAACATCACATGACTTCAGCAAGATAGTTAATTGCCACCCCAGAGATGTGTGTAGCAGACAACATTTATGATATGCATGCCCGAATCACACTGGAGAAAATGGCTCTAGAAAACCTAAAGGAGAAATGGGAGAAACTTATGGAAGACATGAAGAATTCTTATTCCCATATTTTTGATAAGTTGTAAGTATACACCTTTTCCCTTACTATCAAAAAAGGGGGAAAATGATATGTACATTAGGGGAAATTGATATGTACAGTAGTAAAAAGGGGAAAAATGATATGATATAAAGATAAGGTAAAAATGGAGCATAGTATAAAGACAAATGTACATGTATAAACATATACTAGTATACTGGCATATACATAGGGGGAGTCATAAAATGACAAGGTAAACACGGTGTACATTACTACAAAGTTTAGTATTTTGTACATATCATTTTTTTATACTAATGTCAAAGGGGGAGATTGAAGACATTATTTTTCCATTAGTATATGCAAAGGGAAAAAAAATTTTGAACCATCACCGAAAGATAGACTTTCAGTGAAAACTGAAAGTACAGATAAAAAAGGTCACCAAAAGTGTTAAGAGAAGAAAAACCTGACAAGATTGATCACAAGAGTAACCCGACACAGTTTGCATAGTTCAAAATGAAAATGTTGAAGTGCAAACTGACAGAGCAAAGAAGCAGGAGAACCCGACAAACAATTTAACAAAGGAACACCGACATAATGACAACAGAGAAACCCGAGCATCAGACACTGAAAGTCAGTTAAATCCTGAGAAATGTGGATTTGACTTCCACATCAGATAAAATAGTTGTGTTTTATATTTATCATTTTCATTTGATTTAAAACCATTTCTTGAGGGACAAGCATTGTAATTGTAATTATTTTAATCAGTCTGACTGATTAAAAACATGTAAACTAGGAGATCAAGGTCAAGTTGTAAACCTTCGATCATAGATTTTTCTTTGTAATACATGAAACTAAAATAGGTCAATCTATTATATCAATAGATGTGTAATCATTCATTTCAAAAAAAATGTGAGGATGATAGTATCCAAGGAGCACATCTATGGATCAGACTAAGCTTTTCTAGCAAGAACAACAAAAGAGGAATTAGGTTATCAAGAACCAAATTCAAGGCTATCGAGCAAGAGAGGTATTGATCAATCACATTAGGTGATACATTATACTTGTAATATTTAATGGATATGCAACCAACAATGGTAGATTGTATACACTCAGGTCATTGAGTATTCTTGTCTACAATGTAACAAGTGTAGCAAATAGAAGAAATCCTTTCAAGAAAGGTGGATTTAGCAATCCTTATGTAAATATCTTAACTGAGTGCACACTAAATAGTGTTGCTAAAGCTCTTAATAGAGTAGACCTTAACCAGTCTCCACATAATACTCCTAATAGGTTAGATCATCAGAAGTGATCAAATTGTAAGCCTTAACCAGCCCCTTCCATTCTATAGATAGTGAAGCTTTGTGGGTTTTATCCCCACCGCAATTTTCACCTTCTAACATGGGTTTTTTGCATTACAAAATCTTGTTTCATGTGTCTATACATTTCATGAATGCTTCTATGAATGTTTTACATGCTTATTAAATTATGAATTGATGTTACATACACAAAGATAGAATAGTAGTTATGAATGGTAATACAATGTATTGATTACAAAAGGATAAAGGTTAATTGATAAAAGTTTTAGAGGTACTGATTCACCCCTCCCCTCTCAGTACACATTCCATTATTTACAACACTTTTATCCAAAGTGGTTTTATTGACTATAGCAATTTTTATAGCTCGTCATGCTGCATTCTTATCTCTAGATTGACTCGTTTTTTCCAATACACTGAATGACCCTAGAAACAATAGATATAGCATGTTTAACTGATGCATCTTTTTTATTTTATTTCTCATAAATGCCTAAATTTTTCATTACATTTCTCATTTTTGATATTTTCATCAATTGCATCATAAGTTGACATTGAAATGCTATATTTTTTTTATAAAAGATATATTTGTATATTCTATTAGCATACTTGCTTATCTACCTCCAAGATAGCTTACTAGGAAGACCATCCAAAAGATTACTTCCAATATTCAAAAAATACTTTTCAGTATCATCATCATGGTTAGAATTCTTAGTTGCACCTTGTTGAAAAAAAATTCATTTTCATCTAAGAAAGGATTTTCGTTTTCGCTGTTAACAACATTTAAAGGATTTTCATTTTAAACAATAGGAGGATTTTCAATTTAAAGAAGAGGATTTTCAATTTCAACAACAGGAGGATTTTCAATTTCAACATTTTTAAGAGGATCTTCATTCACATCAACAAAAGGGTTTTCATAATCAACAAAACTAGGGGTATTTTCATTTTCATGAACTCTTTCAAGAAATATGTTAGGAATTGAATCAATTTAAACACTAGTATATGCTTGTGATAAATCTCCATAAAGGGTATTATCTATAACTATAATTTTAGTATCATTCAAAGGTGGATTTGAAGATGTACTTGGCATCATGTTTGTTGTCACATTTTGTACATAATTAAAAGGTTCATTCAAATATGTACTTGCATTTTTGTCTATATTCGTATTATCTTTTGGATTCACCTCTTGGACCTCATCTTTTGCATCCCTCATATCCCCCATGGTATCTATAATGTTTGGATCTTCAATTACTGTGGATCCAAAATCTTCATCGATATTTATTTGGTGCATCCTCAATCTTTTATCTCTAAGACATTTGGCCTCTTTCTCTCTTCAGGGGTCATATCCCTCCTTCCTTTCCTCTTTTGATGTTGTTTAGATCCCATGATTGATAATTCAAATCAATCAAATAATGCCTTCAATGATTCACTTCAACAAAAAAATGCTCCAAGATGCTCCCAATCATTGAATAATTCTCATGGTGAAGAGAATAATGCATCAACAAGACAAAAACCGAAATTTTTTTATAGAATTCATCATTTTCGGTCGTACTGGTGGTACATTGTTGATGCGGTAAAATTTTTTTAGTAAAAAAAATTTAAAAATGATCAAAAACCAAACGTGACCTTGCTTTGAATTAGTGTGAGGTTTTACTATTGAAACATCACCCCATTTAAAAATGGAGTGATGTTTCATTTTTGAAATATCACCCTATTTTGTAGCGGGATCCTGTTCCTCAAAAATATGATCCCGCAACATACACTTCAAGAATGAGGTGACATTTTGTAAGAGGGACCTCGTTCAACAAATTTTAAAATCCCCCCCACCAGTTTCTTTGGGTTTAGCTTTGGAAATGGCTTGGTCAACCGACCATGAGCTTTGGAACTGGTTTGATATGAATGTTGGAGACCATTTCAATCTCCAAAAAAAATTTAGACTTTGGACACGAATCAAAATGAGGTTTTTGCATATTTTTTTTACAAAAACCCCATTATAGATCTAACTGTGTATATTCTAAATATGTAAATTATTTATATATTTGATTACTTTTTTGCATTTTTCATTGATTTTCTACTGAAATAGGTCTACTAACCTCTAGAGAATAGAATATTTTATTTGAAATTTTCTTTTAAAAATAATTATATGACATAAAACTAGAGAAAATTCTACACAATTTAAAATATATATATGTTTAGGTCACATTATGCTTGTCGTACATGAGAGACTTTAAAAATAACTATTATGGCTAATAAAAAAATTAATTAAAAAAAATTATTAACTAAAAAACACAAAAAATATTGTGATCAATCTTAATAGAGTTACGTACCATTCCCCAAAAGGATTCAGATAAATAGTTTCATTTGGATCAAAGTTTGCTTGTCGTACATGGACCTAGTATGGTCCTGAAATAGGGACTTTTAAAATGTGGGTTAAGTAATGCCTATTAAAAATAAATAATTATCATCTAAGTATAAAAATAAATTACATATTTGTAAATTATACATCGAGTACTATAACTTCTATTATTGACGTCTTTTAAGAGTCAATCTGTAAGTGCTTCAAATATTCAGCTCAAACAAGACAAACTTGAAAAAATAGGAAAAACAGTTCCACTTTTTGGCCAAAAAGTGGACTCAACTTCTTTCTAACACCCACTTACTAAATTCTATGCAAGATTGACTAAATGTTATGAAATATTTCCTAAATTCTATGCAAGATTGACTAAATGCTATGCAAAATTGACTGAATGCTATGCAGAATTAACTGAATGGTATGATCTATGAAATACACAACATAATGATCAAATGAAACATTTCAAAGTCCAAATGCAAGAATATTTGGACCAACTGCGAGCTTCTGGTGACCAATGTATCTAAATATTGTACTTGCAAGCTACAACACAACACTTCAATATGTCATTATATTAATGGTTAAAACTTGAAAGATTGAAGGACAAGCATATAGAAAGCACCAAAACTAACATATTGCTTCCTATCTAAGAAGAGTATGAAAAATGCTATAATTTCCCTCAGATTATGCATGAATCAATGAAATATACAAGCTTAGAATGGAAGATTCAATGAGAATTCAAGCTAAATTGCAATGCAAAGTTCATTTTAGTGCACCAAAGAAGATTATGAAATTATGAACTAAGAATGCATTTAGATTTCTAGAAATTAGAGTAGCATAAGATTGTAATTGAAATTCTAAGAATTGGGGCCAATTGAGCTCAAAATTCAATCCTTTTGTAGAATAATTTAAGGAATGAGTGGTTAAGATTGATTTGTGAAGAGAGGTGGAGATTGAATCTTTGGTGATCCATGTGAGTGAACTCTCATTGGCTTATGGATTGACTTTCCATGTGAAAGTGATGAGTATTAATTAGAGAGATTATTTAATTCCTTTTAATTAATTACTTTAGACAAGTATTTAATTTTTATGATTTGATTTAAATAGGCCTATGCAATTAATGTGAGTTAGTGATGAAATCACTTTGATTTTCAAAGATTAAATTGATTTTAACGAATTATGCCAATAATTGAATAATTGATTTACATAATTAGGGGTATGATCACACTTAGGGAAAATAGGGTCTCTTGTTAGAGTAGACCAAATTAGAGTGGTTACATTTTCCCCTCTTTGAATTGATGTGCGAGAAACACATTGATTCCAAGAATGTCTGTTGTTGACTTCAGAAAGTTTGAGAATTCTGCCCTTGATTGAATGAAATGGCTGATTAGATCAGTCTCAAACTTGATTGAAATAAGACTAATTGTATCAAATTTGAATTTTATCGAACAAAGGTCAACAAACAAATATGTAAAGATACCAATTCTGAACTTGATTGAACAAGAATTGATAATACTAACTCTAAACTTGATCGAACGAAGGTCAGTACAAAGCTGCTGAGAGCTGTGAGGTATCAATTCTGAACTTGATCGAATGAGAATTGATAATACTGACTCTAAAATTGATCTAATGAAGGTGACCACAAAGTTGTTGAGAGCTTGATATATATCTAAGAGATTATAGGCATTGATATCCATCTTGTTTAGTGTTGAAGCGTTCTATCCAACAGTCCCAAATTAATCGAAGGAAACTGCCATGCCCCTAGTCTTTTGATGATGAGGCTTTTTGAGAAGAAAATTGATTGATTTTAAGTGTGATCATGCCCCCTTAGAAATTAAATCAAAGGAAAATAGAATAAAATCCCTCTTTAGAATGATAGATCAATGGAACAGATTGATTGGATCAAGAAAAAATCAATTAGAAGATACAATGAAGCGAAAGTGTACTAAGGGAAAACACAATTTGACTAAGCCGACTACTTGAAAATATAAATTTTGAGGCTGATAAAATGATGTAGGACCTAGATTTTGATGAATTATGTGCAATATTTTGATAGAGAACCCAGAAAATTGATTGCGTAAAGCGTGCGAATCATTTTATGAACATATAGAGCGATTTGGCATTTGGAGGAGACTGTCGCAAAATTTTTACTGTGTTGTTAAATACATTGTCTACACATTCAATTCATTCCCGATAGATCTGAGAAGAACAAAATTGAATTTTGATAGTCCAGGAAGAGTTTCAGAGCTTCTAGACAGCTCAAATAGGTCAATGTAAGTCTCAAAAATCACTTTTTACCCATTTATTTTCACTTTCACCCATAGTAAATCCTTGAGCTCTGCAGAGAAGATGGTGGTCCCCATGGAGAAATATCAATTCAAGCCAGCATATCGTCACCAACACTCGACCCATTGTGCACAGCCGGTGAGTACATTGATACCTACCTTTTTACGCTTTCTATTTTTCATTTTGTCATATTTTGCAATAGTTAGGAGCGTTTCAATTTCAATTCGCATCTCGTGTCCTAGATCGCATCTAGTTAATCCCATGTCACATATGGTTTTCTTGCAAAACTTTGGATCGCATGCTGTTAAATTAGGATCAAATCCCGTTAGGATTTAGCATGTTGTTTCTTGTAATTTTATGTCATCCTTTGCATTGGGTCACGTCCTGTGAAAACAAGATTGCACCCTGTATCCCGTGTCACATCCTATCAATTAAGGATCATTTCCTAGATTCCCCATCACATCCGATAAATTGCAAATCACATATGGTATGAAAGATCACACCTAGGAAAAACAGTGTCATTTTTTGTATAAGGAGTTAGTTTATCCAATTTTGACTATTTTTCCTCTTTCTGAAGGCCACAAATACTTAACTATTAGATTGTTTGTATAGTTTCCTTAGCTAGGATACTGATGAAAACCTATAATTGTATGCTTTGACAGATTGATTTTGAGGTTGTGTCTTCTCAAGGACCTCGTCTTGCATGAGTCCTTGCCGTAAATCTCGTTTGTTGATAGATTTTGAGCTTCAGATTATAGGACATCTTGGCTTGACCTCACTAATAGATTTACCCAATATTAGGGTAAATTGAGGGTTGTTGACTGCTCTTGCTGAGAGATGGCATTCAGATCACAAAAAATTCTATCTCCCAGTTGGTGAGATGACAGTCACCCCAGAGGATGTGTGGCATATTATGTGCATTCCTGTGATGGGTTGAGAGGTTCAGTTTGAGTCACACTCTGCTATAGCGATTCAATCTGCATGGAGGTACTTTGTATATTTTTCCATAGTCCACCAATATATGACCTGGGACTATATGTGCATTCACTACGATCGATTACCTGTAAATCTTGCTGGGTTGATTGGAGGTATAATGATGCTTGACAAAGGACAAAATGGATTCATGTGGAGTTGGGTAGATATTTTAGAGCAGATGGTTGTGTCCTCTCATAGATTTGGATGGGGTAGTTGTATACTGGCACACATGTATAGAGAGTTACATGAGATCATGTATGAGTATTCTCAGAGTATGACTGTGGGGATCTTGATATTACAGATCTGGGCCTGGGAGCACATCCTTGTGACATAGCAGATTGTTAATAGCTTGATAGCATCATCAGAGGAGATGTATCTCTACATGTATTCAGGTTTCATCCAGTAGCCCCATCTGGGTAACTTGGAATACTAGCGATGAGTGTTTGATGACATCACAGTGGCTGAGTGAAGACCCTATTTAGATTGTAAGGAGTGGACCTCACACAGGTGGAAAATTCCTTATTAAATCTAGAGAAGATATTTGATCAGCTGAACATGATACATTGTTGAGAGATTCATGGTTACCTGTGTCCTTAGTCAGTATGGCCGAATTAAGGGCATGTCTTAAGATTTAACTGCTTATGCTCAGATCTATGATGAGGAGCCATAGCAGGGAGCCCAATTGATGTACGATATTGCACAACTTGAGATTAGTCAGATGGTTGCAGTTGGATGGGATTTTATTCCTGATGTTGCAGAGGCTGGGTGCACTAATGTCTATCTTGCACATCTATTATAGTTTCTATTTCCTTGGTTTACAACATCAAATGAGGTAGCACCTCATATAGAGGATGCCTTAGATTATGATCCTATAGATGATGAACTAGTGAGAGGAAGAGGCAAAGCCTAGAGATATGGTAGAGGTGGGGTGGTAGGGATGGGAGAGGAGGTGGCAAAGATGGAAGATTCCCTCCCCAGGATAAAGGTTAGAGACATGGTGGTGATGATAGGGGAGATGATGGAGATGATAGGGGTGGTGGTGGAGTGGGTGGCAGTGGGGAGGGTAGATAGACTCAGTTCTGATTTGTTCCTCCACGTATGGCTCTAGGTCCTTTACTGACCAAGAAGCAAAAATAGTAATATATACCATCAGGATAGGTGTTGAGTGGAGGAGGTGGACCTTCTGGACAAGATCCTCCTAGGGATACAAGCATAGATACTGGAAGGGATGGAGATCCTTTATCACAATTCCAAAGAGAGAGAGAAGCTCAGAGCCAGGATTACTACTTTGGAGACCTTGTTAGCTGATAGAGATAGACAACTCAAGAGATTGAAATCTGAGAGAGATAAACATGGTGATAGGCTCAAAGCAGAGCGAGATATATAGGCCCGCACAACTACACATCAGGGACAGAGAGATGCTTATTATTTTTCTTTATATCATGTTGCGGTTCCATAGGCTCGGAGAGCTCCTCTATAATCTATTATTTCTCAATAGTCAGAGGGAGTTATGCCTCCACCAACTCATCATCCTCGAGCTAATGCACTACCTCCTTCTCCTCCAAATTAGGGAGAGGGTGGTAGTCAGACATGATTTGTTATGATATCTGAGATATTTTTGTATATTGATCCTTCTGTGATCATCCATTGTACCATAGACATTTGATACTTGTGTTTATGTTTTATCATGATCGTACTCATACTTGTTGTAGACATTTCCACAGTTTTGATCTGATATTCACTGATATATATCAGACATAGTTGCTTTTGATTCTGATATGCTCATTGGTTCTCTATGTTGATAGATGTTTAGATTGATGCACATTATGATTATGTACTTGGTCTTTGATGATTTAGAATAGATTCATTCGATGACATCATTTATGCTCTTTGGTTATTACTGATATATAGATGTGTTTAAATGATTCTAGATGAATATGCAGATGCATGTTTTTGAGATTTTCTTTATGCAAATATATGTATGGATGCACTTAGGATGTAAAAAAAAATGCTTGAATTCTTTGTTTTCATATTTTATCTTTTCCATTATGAATGCAAATTGAATGCCATGGATATGAAATGACATGAATATATCAATAATATAGATTAAGTAGTCAAACTTGGATTTCGAATGAACCAGGAAATGATTTTGAGCTCAAACTCTTATGCTATTTTTTTAAAAATGAATCATGCAATCTTAAATGCATCTAAATGTAGACTTCTAGGATTGTCACTGATTTGTGTACATTGTATCATTTTATCATCATTGGGTGTTTGTGTAATGGACATCATCGGATAGTACAACTATCACTAATACCCAGAAATAATCATGAAAGTATGAATACTATGTTTATTAGATGCAATGTCAAAAATAAACCTAAGCATTAAGGCATAGAGGCCAAGATGACTTGTCAGTTATCTCCTTTTTCTTTAAGAATAATCTTCTATTTGTGTGTAATGTAAGATATGTAACCCGCAATGACCTTCAATATTCATATCCTTGGGTACATAATGTGTCGTACACCTTACTTAGAGTTTGGTTAGAAATAGACAAGGAAATTTGTTCAACCTCACCATAGTTTACACATAAAAAGGATCAAGATATATGTGGTTATACACTCATGTTGGAAGCTCTTACCATAAACATCCAAGTTAAGTAAAATATATAGGATCATTTGAAATAATAACCATATGTAGAAAACCAATAAAAAGTTATGCCCCCTATCCTTGCGAGTCTTTGTCTTTGAATAGACGTCATGGAGTAACTCAGAAGATGTAACAAGCAACAATTGATAACCAATCAAAGAAAATTCATAACTTGTTACATGCCCCTAGTTTGAAACATCATTAGAACATAGAAGAGTCATAATCAAACCAAGATTAGTCGATATGTGCTTATGTAGTATTGAGAAATACTGTTGATTCATTTACTCCATCACAGTAGAGAAATCATCAATTGTAACTTGGAATTAAGCAATATGCTTTTATTTCTAAGTAAGTGAGATAATCCTTATCAAAAATTTCAATCCAATGTAGTGTTTAGGAACACTGTTTAATTAAAGTGTTGACAAACACTAGTATAATGTATGTGATAGGTAAGCAGTGTTTAAGAAACACCCTTGTTTGTGATAGTGACATTGTGAATCAAGTATTAAGAAATATTGTTTGTAGTGGAAAACCATCCTAGACAAGGACCTTGGACAACCTAGCAAATGCAAACTGAACATGCTAGTAGTGATGCCCTCAGTGCAGAATGACGATCTCTAAAATGCAAATACAGAAAAATCCCAGGAAAGGATAGGACATTTGTGAGGAATTCAGGGTCAATCGATAGCATATGTATGATTGTGAAATATTAGTGTTAGAAGAGCATTGATAGATGGATCACGAAGTACAAGTGACACCTATTTGATAGGTTTTCACCACTCGGCAAAGATTTTTATTTTTGCTACCAAGACGCTTGTTTGCCAAGTTTTTGCTAAGGCACTTTTTATATTTTTCAATTTTTTTGTACTTTTTCTCTTTTCTCTTTTTTTTTTGTTAGTATCAAGGTGCCTGTTTGCCAGGTTTTCACCAAGAATACCTTTTTTCAAGACTTTTTTCATTGTTTTGGCTTTCTTCAGGATCAATTTTCTAATTTTCTTGGTATTTTCTGAGAACTAATTCCACTGCACAGGCCCTTCAGTCGGATGTCAAGTGTAGAACCACTTTGAGCATAGGGTATTGATGGGATTAGGAAGGACATCTCCCTTAGGTGTGGCTAATTTATAAGCTCCAGTCCCAAAAGTCATTATAAAAAAAGGCCCCAGCCAGTTGGGTTCAAACTTGCATTTTTGTTCTCTATTTGGCTGATTTTTAGGATTCTCTTTTAGAATGAGATCCTCCACTTGAAATTGTCATGGCTTTAATTTCTTTTTGTACCCTTTTGAGATTATTTTTAGGTACACTTTGAGATGATCGAATGCTTTTTGTCTATCCTCATCTATTAGTTCTAGTGCATGAACCTTATCAATGTGGTATTGTTCATCTATAACAAGACCTTAGAGAGATACTCACAAAGATGGAATTTCTACTTCAATGGGTAGCACTTCTTCTGCGCCATAGACTAGAGAAAATGGTGTGGCTCTTGTTGGTGTTCAGATACTTGATCTATAGGCCCATAGTGCCAGATTTAGTTGCAAATGCTAGTCTCTGCTAGACCTACTCACAGTTCTATGTAAGATTTTTAGAATGTTCTTGTTTGAAGCCTCAACTTGTCCATTACCTTGAGCATAATAGATTGAAGAACAATGCTGACTGATATGAAACTATGTACAAAGGTCCTTGATATCTTGGTTTTTGAAATGACCCCCATTATCTGTTACAATAGAAAAGGGTATCCCATACCTACAAATGTAGTTCAAGATGAACGTCACAACCTTCTTGCCAGTGGATTTGATTAGTGGCACTACCTTGACCCACTTAGTGAAATACTCATTCATCGTGATGATGTATTTGTGTCCACTTGAAGAATTAGATAAAATTGTCCAACAAGATGAAAGGCACATTGCTGAAATGGATATTATGTTATAAAATGTATGATTTCTCTGGATGGAACATGGATATGGTTTCCATGTGTTTGACATTTATGACATGTTTTAGAAAATTGCATGGCATCTTTTTCCATTTTAGGCCAATAGTATCCAACTCTTAAAAGTTTCTTAGCCAATGAAAAGCCATTTGAGTGTGATCCACATACACCTTCGTGAACCTCTTTTAATGCACGGTGAGACTCTTCTTGTTCTAAACACCTAAGAAGTGTTGTGTCAAGACCTCATCTATATAGTTTAGTAGTAATGAGGACATAATGCAATGCCCTCCTAATTAAAGCTCATTTTTCATTCCTAGATAAGCCATTAGGTAAGTTTGATCAGTAAGATATGCAATTATTTGGCATATCAGGATTGGTCTTGGGCATTTAAGGCACAAATAACATTGGATTCAAGTGTATCAAAGGATGGCAAGGATAATTATTCCACCAAGAAGTCATAATGGAATTGGTGTTCCTCCTATTGTAACATGGATGCTATCGTAGCCATAGAATTTGCAACTATTTTTTGTTCTTGGAATTTGTTGGAATGTGATGAAAACAAAGTGTTTTTTCAAAACTTCTACCAACTATTTGTAAGGCATCAGTTTCTCATCTTTCATCTAATAGTCACCATTCACTTGATTAATAATGAGTTGAGAGTCACCATACACATGTAACTCTATGATTTTCCATTCCATAGCTAGCTTGAGCCCGTTCACCAATGCTTCATATTCTGAGATGTTATTAGTGTATGGAAACATTTGTTTATATGTCTTAGCTATCTTGTAGCCTTAAGGGGTGATAAATAGTACCCCTGCTCCAGATCCTTGTTGTGTGAAAGAACCATAAAAATACATCTTCCAAGGATATTTTGTTAAGTGCATGATTGTCTCATCTGGAAATTCTATAATCAAAGGTGCATCATTGTGTAATGGTGAATCAACTAGTTGATCTACTAGCACTTGTCCTTTGATATCCCTTCTGTCTACATAATCAATGTCAAATTCAATTAGTATCAAGACCCATTTTTCTAGTATTCCTGTCAATGATATTTTACTCTAGAGGTATTTGAGAGGATCAATTTTTGTGATAATTTTCACCGTATACGAGAGCATGTAGTGTCTCAACTTCTGGGACGCAAAAAAAATTGCCAAGCAAGCTTTTTCAATGATACTGTAGTTGAGTTCATAAGACACCAAGGTCCTACTGATATAATAAATCACCCTTTCCTTTTTGTTTTCATCCTCTTGGGCTAGCAAAACTCCAATCAATGTAGTCGTAGCTGAGATATAGAGTAGCAATGGTTTTCTGTGAATAAGTGCCATGAGAATAGGAGGATTAGCCAGATAGTATTTTAATTTTTTTTAAATTATTTTCACAATGCTCATCCCATTTGAAAGTAACACCTTTATGTATCAATTTTATGAAAGGTTGTGCTCTATCTGCTAGTTGGGACATGAATCTCTTCATGGACTGAAGTCTTCCTTGAAGCATCCTCATTTGACTAATATTGCAAGGAGGTGACATTTCCATTATTGCTTTTAATTTTTCAAGGTCCACCTCAATTCCTTTAGCTGATACAATAAACCCTAAGAGCTTCCCTGATTGGACTCCAAATACACATTTCTTTGGATTGAGTCTTAGTTGAAATTGTTCCATTCGAACAAGTATCTTCCTCACATCTTCAATGTGAGTTGTTCTTATTTTTTACATGGCTAATGTATTGTCCACATAGTCCTCCATGTTTTTGTGTATCATGTCATGGAAAATTATCATCATAACTCATTGATACATAGCTCCAACATTCTTTAGCCCAAATGACATGACGTTCTAGCAAAGTCTTCCCCATGCACATGTAAATGTTGCCTTTTCTTGGTCCTTAGGAGCAATATTTATTTGGTTATAACCTAAGAATCCATCCATGAGTGAATACATTTGATATCCTGTTGTGAGATCTATAATCATATCAATATTTGGTAGAAGGAAATCATCTTTAGGAAAAGCTTTGTTTAAGTCCCTAAAGTCTGTGCAAATCGTGATAGACTTGTCTATTTTTGAAATTGGTACCAGATTAGAAATCCATTTTACATAAGTGATGACCCTTATGAATCAAGCCTTTAAGAGTTTTTCCAGCTCTACTTTGACCAATAATGCCACATGTGGGTGCATATTTCTTAGTTTTTGTGTAACGGGTTTAATTCCAGGAGCTATAGATAAGTAATGCATTATTAACTCAGGATCTAGTCCAGGCATATCAACATAAGACCATGCAAAGTTGATCTTCTTCTCTTTGATAAATTTAGTAAATTATATCTTTTCTTCTTCTAATAATGATTGCGCTAGATGAACAAATTGAGGAGCTTTTTTTATTCCCAAATTATCTAGTTGTGTTAGTTCTATCAGTACTAAAGATCTTTTTTGAAAGTTCTTAGGTAGGATATCAAGAATCTCATCTTTTTCCACCTCTGAGAGGTTTTCACCATCAAATACGTCTTTTGTTTTTACTATTTTAGAATCTGATACTACCGCAATGTGTTTTTCACCATCAGTTCTTTGTTTATTTTTATTTTTCAATTTGTGACTAAGAAAATTGATATCCTCCTCTGTCAGGTTCATGCTCCTTGCATTGGTGGAAGAGGGATAGGGTTCATAAGAATTTAGATAATAAGCCAAAGTATAGTCATTGGGAAAGTTCATGATAGGAGTAGGGTTTGAATTGGTCCAATCAATAAGGTCGAGGTTTACCAAGGATAATTATTCAGAGGTTTGTAAGGATACCATCGTGTCAACATCAAGACTATTAACTAACATGACATGTTACGTTAAGTCAACTTCTATAGAATTTAGATCATAAAGAGTCAAACCATCATTATTAGGGTCATTGTTAGTAATATGTGGACCTAAATCTAGAGACTCATCAAATGATCTTTCTCTTTCTTCTCTTATCATATTAAAACTCATATCCTATATCCTTTTAAGTTCTTCTAGACCTAGCAAGACACCAGTGTCTTCATCAATAATCCTAGGCATTGTCATCTCATCTGATTCTGTGACAAAATGAGTGTTATGGGAAGTGTTAGAAATTTCTCCTCTCTCTAATAGAGGTGAAAATTTATGAATTATATCTACTTCAATGTCCATGGTATCATCATACATGTGATCCCATTCATAATCATGTGAGTCTATGATATCGTCATCAGATCTATTTAAGAACTCAGCAATAGTTACCTGATGTACTCTATTAGCCATTTGTGGATCAAAGTGTGGTAAATCTAGGACACGTGAAATTGTCATCGATTCCCCCCAGTTAGGGTGTATATCTTGTTTTTGAGGTATTTCTTCATGAGATTCTTCTAGTTGTTGGGCTTCTTGAGAGTCTTGTTCTTCTTCTTCCTCTACTTCTTGGACATCAGTTTGTAACAACAAAGGAACATGATGCTCTAGTTGTGTTACAAAATTAGGTACATATCTTTCTCCTTGATATTCTAGATCCTCCGTACCAATGTGTAGTAATCTTTCATATGTCCATGGTACAAGTTATGTTTCTTCTTCTTCATCATCACTTCCTTTATCAAAGATTGGACCATCTCTTGAGGTGGGGTGTTCTGAATTATTATTGAAACCTATCCTTGTTTGTCTTTGGTATCTCTGAATTCCATGTGTATAGGCTCAATGAGTCTTTTTCCCTTATCTCCTAAAGGTCCCTTCCATTTGTATCCCATTTTTTTAAGAAGTTCATAACCTTTTCCATACTTTTTGAGAGATATCTCAACATGTTTTACTTCATTTTCTCTTTGTTCCTCTTTATAGAGCCAAGCCAAGACTGCTTTATCTTTTTTTTTGTCCTCTTGAGAAGTAGAGGCTCTAACCATACCAGTTTGTTTATGAATGTCTTGTTATTTTGATGCAGTAGGTGTGAAAGATTGGGAGGGTTTCCCATAAGATCTTGGAGACACGAGAATGTTATCCAATGGTGGTGTCATGTCTAGTTTGTATTCCCCCATGCTAGTTTCTTCAAGTTTTAATGTCTTTCCAAATCTTCTCATCACCATATCTTTAAAGGTTTCAGGTGAGAATTATTTTGGGAATTCCTTATTGTGAGGAACCATATTGTCTACTTTAACATTGTTGTAAGTGTAGCTTGATTCTGCAGGAATTGTCACTTCCACCCCATTATGTGGGAATTTGATGCATTGGTGGTAAGTAGATGACACTTCTTGCATTTCATGTATCCAAGGTATTCCTAGTAATATGTTATAGGCCAATGGTAGATCAAGAACTTGACAAATCAGATTGTGTTCAATTGGTCCTATTCTTATTGGTAAAATAATTATCCCTTTAGATGATCTTTCCTCTTCGTCATAAGCCTTGATGGTTATCTTACTTCTTGAATCAATTATTTGTTCTGAAATACCCAATTCATCAGCCAGATTAAGAGTACATTTATTCAACCTTGTGCCTGCATCTATAAATACATGTTTTACATGAGATTTATTGATCAAAACATCAATGTGAAGGGGTTGGTTATGTGGATGAGTAAAATATTTGTCATCTTCCTCTGAAAAGGAGAGTTAATGTGGAGCTGATATGTGATTGACCATTTCCTAGAACTTGTCCACATCTATATCTTTTGGAACATTTGTGGAATGTAGGGCTTGTTCAAGAACTTCCCTATGCATTGAAGAGATCTTTAATAACTCATATATAGAGATTTGAGCCAAGATCCTTTGCAATTGGGCTACCAAGTTATAGTTAACAGATGGTATAGAAACTATTTATCTTGTCATCACTAGTTTAGGAATTGTGACAATAGGTGCTTTAGATGGTGTCACTTGTTTAGATGAGGAATTAACCCCTTTAATCATGATTTGTGCTTGACTTTGAGTTACCACGTTTGAATGTGTCGATTTGTCTTTAGCACCTTTGATAGTGATCACATTGATTGATTTGATTTTTATGTCCAACACATTGATCAAATTATCATTATGAGAATAGGTGTAATTGACTTCATTTCCCTTTCCTTTAGAAGCTTCTCCTTTTTCATAATTGGGAAATTGTTTGTTATATGTCATGTGATCTTCATTAGAGGTATGTCCTTCCAATTTGATCTTGCCTCCTTTGATGAGATCTTTTATAACATGTTTGATCTTAACACAGTCATTAGTTTTGTGTCCTTTGTTCTAATGGAAGTCACAATAGGCATTATCATTCCACCACCTTGGTTTTACTTCTGGTTCCCATGGTTTTGACTATGGTATTGTGAGGACTTTTTTATCCAAGAGAGTCTTCAAAACTATCTCAAGAGTTTCTCCCAATGGAGTAAATGCTCTTTGAGGTCTAGATGTCCATGGTTTACTCTTGTTGGTGTCATTGTTTTCTCTTGGTATTATGGTTGTTACCTTAGCTTCTTTATTTGCTTGTAGGTTATGTTGCCCATTTTTCCTTTCTGTGCAAATGGACCTGGTCTGCCCCTTTTTGTTTCCTCTGTCTTGTTTTCCCGGCTTCATGTCTAACCCTCAGAACCCTTAGACCCTTAGTCTTTCATGCAAATGATGTAATAAACCCTAAGCCTTGGCTTGTTCTATTTCATCGTTACCTTTTCAAGTTACTTAAGACATGTTCCATAAGGCAAGTCGCTTGATCGCTTTACCAGGATCGAATATGCTTAATCATCTCCCGACTTTGCTTTTGCCTTTGTCGCTTAGTCTCTTTACAAAATGGAATATTCCTTCAGCTTATCAAGACTTGGCGATCTCTCTTTAGTCGGGTCGTCGCTTGATTTCCATGTTATAAGCTTTAAAGGGAACGGGACCCACCTTCAGTTGGGTGATCGCGTGAAGATTTAGCAAGTCAAAGAAATTTCTTCTGACCTTGTGCCTACTTCATGTCGCGTGATCGCTGGATCAGCTCAGTCAAACAGTTAGGCTCTTTCTTCAGTCGCATGGTCTCATGATTAAATGGTGGTTAAGAGATAACAGTCACGACCATGCGACTAACTGTTTGATGTTAGTAGAAATACTTAGTCAGGTTGTCACTAGATAAGGTGGGATGACTCAATTGTTCAGAAAGGGTTACATGGACAAAAGAAAAGATGACATCTGTCACAGGGCTAATCATTGTCGCCTGATTGCTTGATAAAGAAGAAGGATCACGCGATAACAAGACTAAGGTATGCATCCCTCAGTCGCGAAGTCTCCTGATGTTTTAAGGGCATATGAGATTCTAAGGCGATTAAAAGATAGCCATCCGATGCAAGGGACAGATGATTTGATGGTGGTCGCCAAGTCTGGTGATGCAAGTGCCCTAAAGGGAAAGTTCTCCCGACTCAGCGCCTTGGGGCAGTCAGATTATCGCTAGAAAGGAAAATGGGCACGTGCTTCAAGTTAAAGGTAAAGACTATGGATCACCCGACTCAGCAACTGAGGCTTGTTGTGTTATCTCGAAAGGAGACATGAGCATCTGGCGATCAAGTGACAAACCGTGATAGTTAAAAGGCAGCAGTTAGGCACTGGGTCGCTAGAGGAATGGTGAGTTAAGAAAATCTCCTCGCGACTTTGATTTTCCACAGTTGGGATGTCGCCAGAGGTAACTCAGGTTGGCCAGGGGTTAAGAAAGAACAAT
Source organism: Thuja plicata (assembly GCA_018584345.1). Classification (NCBI taxonomy): domain Eukaryota; kingdom Viridiplantae; phylum Streptophyta; class Pinopsida; order Cupressales; family Cupressaceae; genus Thuja; species Thuja plicata. Next base: position 138,339 of record MU227953.1, on the reverse strand, counting down.
GTCGCTGGGTCGTGAGATATAACCATGATTAAAGACTGAGTTCTGCGACTTAGAGACTAGCCGTTGTCGCATGGTCGCCTGATTTGAATTTGAAATTCTGGCGGCAAGATAACAGAGGGGAGCACTCCGCAGCCATGGTTTCTCTGTGCTCATATTCCAGATTTGATCAGAGGAGGTTCTAGTCACAGAGGAAAGAACAGAGTTATGACTGAGTTTCTAGAAGTGCCATGAGAAAGGAGAAGAAGTCTTAGGCGGTGACAAGGAGAACACTTGGCCATGCACTGTTCACGGACAAGAGAGGAAGTTATTGCAGAGAAGTATAGGTGAACAGGTGTGCATGGCTATTCAGAGTAAATGTAAATTCTGCTATCCACCATCTACCAAATCTGATTTTCAATTGCCAGATCGAGGAGGAACACGAAAATATCTGTGAATGACTTTTGACTTGGTCATTCTCGACCATCTCTTCTCTCTCTTTTCCTCTCTCCTGTGTTTTAGGGTTAGGGTTTTCATGATCATCCGAAGCTTGTTGCATCCTAGGGGATCCCAAGATGGTCATAGCTCTGTATATAGTAGAAAGGTTGTAATTGTAAGGTGGTTGGAAGAATGTGAAAGGCATGCTTTGTTGGCAACTTTCTGATACTTGTAGTATTTTGCTCCCATGTCTATTCTTTTCATCCATCTACTTCTCTTCTAGTTCTATGACAGCTTGCTATTATTGTAATTACCTTGTGCCTTATTTGGTATAATTCATGTTTCCTCTTTTACAATCAATAACTGAGTAGATGTTTTACCCCTTATTGATCAAGCTAATTCTGGTTCATTGTGTGTTGTGTCTATTTCACTTGGATTACTGTATTGTGAAGTTTTATCTTCCCTTGTAGTAATTTTAGTCTCTGACCTTCACATGTTTGCTAAGAATCATGTGGTAGAAGTTGT
>MU227953.1:100104-131234 GCA_018584345.1 Thuja plicata | reverse complement strand
CCTTGTTTCTAGGTTCTTCTGGAAGGTTTCATTTCTGTAAATAATTGTAAATATCTGTGAATATTGGTGCTTCTCTTCCTGCTTTCTGTTGAATAAGTGCCCGTGCACAGGCAACTCTGGTTGCAAATTTTTTGACCTATTTTGTAGAGAGGGTTTCAGAGATTCTCCATGCCCAATGGATTTGTCAAGGCATCTGGTCTAAATGCTTACCAGGCAAGCATCCCATAGAGGTTGCCAAAATGTTGCCCATTTTTCCTTTCTGTGCAAATGGACCTGGTCTGCCCCTTTTTGTTTCCTCTGTCTTGTTTTCCAGGCTTCATGTCTAACCCTCAGAACCCTTAGACCCTTAGTCTTTCATGCAAACGATGTAATAAACCCTAAGCCTTGGCTTGTTCTATTTCATCGTTACCTTTTCAAGTTACTTAAGACATGTGCCATAAGTCAAGTCACTTGATCGCTTTACCAGGATCGAATATGCTTAATCATCTCTCGACTTTGCTTTTGCCTTTGTCGCTTAGTCTCTTTACAAAATGGAATATTCCTTCAGCTTATCAAGACTTGGCGATCTCTCTTTAGTCGGGTCGTCGCTTGATTTCCATGTTATAAGATTTAAAGGGAACGAGACCCACCTTCAGTCGGGTGATCGTGTGAAGATTTAGCAAGTCAAAGAAATGTCTTCCGACCTTGCGCCTACTTCATGTCACGTGATCGCTGGATCAGCTCAGTCAAACAGTTAGGCTCTTTCTTCAGTCGCGTGGTCTCGTGATTAAATGGTGGTTAAGAGATAATAGTCACAACCATGCGACTAACTGTTTCATGTTAGTAGAAATACTTAGTCGGGTTGTCGCTAGATAAGGTGGGATGACTCAGTTGTTTAGAAAGGGTTACATGGAAAAAAGAAAAGATGACATCTGTCACAGGGATAATGGTTGTCGCCTGATCGCTTGATAAAGAAGAAGGATCACGCGATAACAAGACTAAGGTATGCATCCCTCAGTCGCGAAGTCTCCTGATGTTTTAAGGGCATATGAGATTCTAAGGTGATTAAAAGATAGCCGTCCGATGCAAGGGACAGATGATCTGATGGTGGTCGCCAAGTCTAGTGATGCAAGTGCCCTAAAGGGAAAGTTCTCCCGACTCAGCACCTTGGGGCAGTCAGATTATTGCTAGAAAGGAAAATGGGCACGTGCTTCAAGTTAAAGGTAAAGACTATGGATCACCCAACTCAGTGACTGAGGCTTGTCGTGTTATCTCGAAAGGAGACATGAGCATCTGGCGATCAAGCGACAAACCGTGACAGTTAAAAGGCAGCAGTTAGGCGCTGGGTCGCTAGAGGAATGGTGAGTTAAGAAAATCTCCTCACGACTTTGATTTTCCACAGTCAGGATGTCGCCAGAGGTAACTCAGGTTGGCCATGGGTTAAGAAAGCACAGTGTCACTGGGTCGTGAGATATAACCATGATTAAAGACTGAGTTCTGCGACTTAGAGACTAGCCGTTGTCGTGTGGTCGCGTGATTTGAATTTGAAATTATGGCGGCAAGATAATAGAGGGGAACGCTCGGAAGCCATGGTTTCTCTGTGCTTGTATTCTAGATTTGATCAGAGGAGGTTCTAGTCATAGAGGAAAGAACAGAGTTATGACTAAGTTTCTAGAAGTGCCAGGAGAAAGGAGAAGAAGTCTTAGGCGGTGACAAGGAGAACACTTGGCCATGCACTATTCACGGACAAGAGAGGCAGTTATTGCAGAGAAGTATAGGTGAACAGGTGTGCATGGATATTCAGAGTAAATGTAAATGTTTCTATCCACCATCTACCAAATCTGATTTTCAATTGCCAGATCGAGGAGGAACACGAAAATATTTGTGAATGACTTTTGACTCGGTCATTCTCGACCATCTCTTCTCTCTCTTTTCCTCTCTCCTGTGTTTTAGGGTTAGGGTTTTCATGATCATCTGAAGCTTGTTGCATCCTAGGGGATCCCAAGATGGTCATAGCTCTATATATAGCAGAAAGGTTGTAATTGTAAGGTGGTTGGAAGAATGTGAAAGGCATGCTTTGTTGGCAACTTTCTGTTACTTGTAGTATTTTGCTCCTGTGTCTATTCTTTTCATCCATCTACTTCTCTTCTGGTTCTATGACATCTTGCTGTTATTGTAATTACCTTGTGCCTCATTTGGTATAATTCATGTTTCCTCTTTTACAATCAATAACTGAGTAGATGTTTTACCCCTTATTGATCAAGCTGATTCTGGTTCATTGTGTGTTGTGTCTATTTCACTTGGATTACTGTATTGTGAAGTTTTATCTTCCCTTGTAGTAATTTAAGTCTCTGACCTTCACATGTTTTCTAAGAATCATGTGGTAGAAGTTGTGTTAGTTGAGTTATATGGATGTGTAGTGCAGTTTCAAGGCAGAAGAAAGTAGGCCCTATCTTGGTGTATCACCCTTTTCTTTTAAGTAATTTGGTTTTCTGCATCTCCTTCTCCCTTTTCCTTGCAAGAGATAGTTTTAGGTGCATCCTGATAGTAGAGGAAGCCGGCCTTCTCTGGAGATTCAACCTCGTAGTTCAAGTCCCACAGCTTGGAGGTTGATTCCATGTTTCACTAGGTTGCTGTTAGAGAGGCTTTCAGCAAGGGTGCAAACCTAAGTGACAACAGGTTATTTGTGAGATTAAACACAACTGGTTTAGCATTTTCATTTGATGCTTCCACCACTCCATCACTAACAACATTCTTGTTCGTGTTCCATCACTTAGGTTTGTTGTTATAGTTGTTAGATTTATTGTCACTTTGGAGTGTGATCTCTCCTTTCTTGACCATAACGTATTCATCATGAATAGCGTTCTTGATCATTCTGGTGAAATTAGGAGATTCTTGCATTTGTAGAGCATAGTTCATTTTGTATACTAAGTTATTGATAAATATTTCCATCTTTTCATATTCGGGTATTTCTCTTGAGTACCTTTCAAATATTCTCCTCCACCATTGCAAAAAGTGTATGAAGGATTCACCCATTCATTTTTTTTTTTGCAAAGATCCATCATAGTCATGTTGTGTTGTATGTTGTAGGAGTAATGTTGGACAAATTTTTGAATCAACTCCTCAAAAGATTGCACACTTGGTGTGAGTTTGGAGAACCATTCCATAGCATTTCCCCCTAGACATCCCAGAAATAGCCTCATTAAGTTTGTTGGTTCATGCATGTATTCTATGACTAGGGAAAAAAATTCTCTAACATGGTCATTTGGATCCATTTCTCCCATGTATTTGTCATATTTGGGTTGGACCATGTTAGGTGGGAATGGAACCATGTTTATACTCTTGTCAAAAGGAAACATACATATGTGTTCCAAAGAGTATTTCTTTGTAGGTTTAGTCTTTTCTTGCTTGAGTGTTGCAAGTTCCATTTGCATTTGGTATAATTGCTTTGAGAGTATGGAAATAGGTGTTTGTACTTCTTGTTCCTCCAATCTCTCAACATCATAGTATTTAGGAAGTTTGACTTCAAGAGAAGCTAAGTGTAGGAAGTATTTTTCTTTGTCTTCTCCAACGATATTTTCTAATATTTTTGAAACCTCCTACTTTTTTTGAGTTTGTTATACTCTTCTTCTGATACATCTTCATCACTGTCAGAACCAAACAAAGGAGGACCATGATTTCATTCTTCTTGACTTTCTCTATCATCATGGTCTTGGCTATATTCATCAAAAGAAGCACTCCATTCTTGATGAGGTGCATCCATTTTGGGTGAGTCTTGATCAAAGAGGGGATTTTGAGATGTCTCTCCTTGTTGAAAATTAAGTAATCTCGGAGGTTTCTCTAAATTGTCAGCAAGGTATTGTTTACGTCTTGTGTTAACCATGAAAGTTGGGTCTCAACTTTGTCAAAAGTATTCCAATTATGTAAAGAGGATTTCCAAATTGTCCAAATAGGTGTGTCCAAGTTATGAAAAGGTATGTGTGATTTTTTAGAGTGATCGACTCCAGTGTTAGAGGGTTAGAATGCCCTAATAGTGAGCTGGGAATCAAGAATAGTCTTTGAGTGAAAAGACAACATGCTTTGGGACCAATTGTGAGAATCCAAAAAGGGACATGAAGGTAGACTTCCAAATAAGTTTAAAAACAACAACAAGAGGACCAGAAAGAGCAACAGGACCAGATTGAAGAGAAAAAAGGGTATCCAAACTATAGAGCTTCTGAGTGTGAAACGTGTGCAAGTACCATTTGTCCTAAATGCGACTCACCAAATGTGGGATTTGATTTTTTGAATGCAAGCTTATGCTTACTAAATGCGAGATGATGCTTCCTAAATACCAACCTCTTTACCATATGTGAGCCAGAAATGAAAAAATGTGAGCTTGTTCCCTAAATGAGAGCTTGTGCAACCAAAGGTGAGCCAATAATAGCCAGATGTGAGCCTTTGATGGGGTTTGCAAGTTTTTTTCACTTTGTCTCGAAGTACATGAAAATATGTTTGAATCCAAAGTCTGTCTGAGGATTTCCAAAGTGTTTCTAAATAGCATGAATGCCAGTGAGTGTCAAAATGTTGTTTTTTTTAAGAAATTTATCTTGTCATTGCATTTTAGACACATCAAGAAAGTTTATTAGGTGACCAAACACACACCTATTCCCTAGATTCTAGGCACAGAATGGAACTCTTTTCTCATAGACTCTGGTACACACTCACATGCTAATCAGAATACAACCATCACCAAGATGCAATGGCTCCAGCCATGATGTCCTATTATCTAACTGCAAATGCAAGTGATGACATGAAATGATGAGTATCTTGGGGCAATTACTATTTTCCTTGCACAAATATTATCACCTTTTAGAGATAAATCGGGTTGTTTTGACTACAAATTGTTGATTATTTTTGGGCATCCATTCACAATTGTCCCCCATAGAATTACACAAGACAAAATTAAGGTGTATAACCCTATGAGTACTCAAATGTGTGTAGTATCACAAGAAATATTCAAGCGGCTCCGCTCCACACACATCTAAGCATGTCCAAGGAATGATATCAAAATTCCAAGGACAAAAATGACTACGCCTTCCAAGGCTTTGGCCTTCAAAGAAGCATTTTGATTATAGTGAGATGGAAGGGATGGAATTCATATGTCCTCACTTGGGTCATTCCCAAGAGATTTTTTCCTCAACCGAAAGGCCCTATAATGTTTTGAAAGAAAGAAAGAGGATTGGCAGCTTAGGAGTCAAGATTTCTGATTCTTCGTAAAGAAGAAGAGCATACTCTCATATCCATGTTGTTTTCTCCTATGAAGAACATCATGCAAATTTATTCCCTCAGATTTTAGACCTCAAAACATAATCCCCCATAGCGATTTTTTGATTTTCCAACTTGGGAAAAGATCATAATCCTCTAGTTGGACCAAGAATAAAGTTTAAATATGATATATAAGTGCCTATTTTAAAGAACTTTGACAAAACACTTTTTGAGAAAATTTAAAGGTTCATTTACCCCAAATTCTATTCAAATTCTAACTTGATTTCTGAGTTTCTGGTTTTCCGTGGAGGAAAAGAGCATAATCCTCTAGTCAAGTTAGGAAATGATAGAAAATGTGTTAGATTTTGAGAAATTTGCAACAAAGTTTGGTTGATTGCATGATAAAACCTACAAAACCACTAGTTAGTAGTTTTTCTCCATCTTCTTGAAAAAATAAGTCTCTGACAACATTCTGCAATAACTCATTAGGATTTTTAACATCCAAAAACATTCAAGGTTAGCTGATTAGTCATCAAATTTTCAAACATGCAATAAAGCTAACCAAATGTGATTACCTTTCCCAAATGCATTCAATATTTACCAGATGTGATTAAGGATCCCATATGTGATCCTTTGCAACTAGAGGCAATTCAGGAATTATAGGGTGTGAGTTTTTAATAGATGCAATTCAATATCTGCAAGATGCGACACATGAAATATAGGATGTGAAACTTCTTCTGGGATGCAAGATTTTGTCACTAAAGGTGATCTTTTGTCACTAAATGTGACTCTGCACTAGAAAACAAAGAGCAAAAATGAGTGTGTAAATGGCTCAAAATGATGAGAGAATAGGGGTTCAAGCCCCATAGTGGGTACCAGAAATGTGTCTGTAAATATTGTATATGCAAGTTGCAACACAACACTTCAATATGTCATTATATTAATGGTTAAAACTTGAAAGATTGAAGGAAAAGCATATGGAAACCACCAAAACTGACATACTTCTTCCTATCTAAGAAGAGTGTGAAAAATGCTATAATTGCACTCAGATTATACATAAATCAGTTACATATACAAGCTTAGAATGGAAGATTCAATGAGAATTTAAGCTAAATTGCAATGCAAAGTTCATTTTAGTGCACCAAATAAGATTATGAAACTATGAACTAAGAATGCATTTAGATTTCTATAAATTAGAGCAACATAAGATTGTAATTGAAATTCTAAGAATTGCGGCCAATTGAGCTCAAAATTCAATCCTTTTATAGAAGAATTTGAGGAATGAGTGGTTAAGATTGATTTGTGAAGAGAGGTGGAGATTGAATCTGTGGTGATCCATGTGAGTGAACTCTCATTGGCTTATGGATTGACTTTCCATGTGCAAGTGATGAGTTTTAATTTGAGAGCTTATTTAATTCCTTTTAATCAATTACTTTAGCCAAGTATTTAATTGTTTTGTTTTGATTTAAATAAGCCAATGTAATTACTATGAGTTAGTGATGAAATCACTTTGATTTTAGGAGTTTAAATTGATTTTAATGAATTATGGCAATAATTGAACAATTGGATCGACATAATTAGGGGTATGATCACACTTAGGGAAAATGGGGTCTCTGATTAGAGTAGACCAAATTATGGTGGTTAAAACCAAGTCCAAGGTTTTGGTGACCGGATGCAAGATTCTCCAGGCCATATGTTAGCTTTTTCAAGCTAGATGCGAGATTCTGCAAGTCAGATGCTAGATTTTGCAAACCAGGTTCAAGAATATTTAGTCCAGGTGCGAGAATCTTTGTACTAGGTGCAAGATTTTGTGTACCAAATGCAATAATATTTGTACCAAGTGTGATAATATTTATACCAGGTGCAAGATTCTACTAGTTTTCAAGGATCTGCAATGTATAAACTACAAAAACACTTGAAATTTGATGTTAGAATGTGAGGCTTGAGCCCCACAGTGGGCACCAATTGTAGTCTGTATGTTTGATTTTCACACAAACTCAATGAAACAATAGTAACAAGTTTGTCAAATCAAATTGAAGATAAACTACGATTAGACAAATTGAAAGGACAACCTCTTGAGCGTCTTGTTACTCTCTATTTCCAAGGACTATTCCTCTTAGCTGCATTACAGATCCTAGTGACAACTTTCAAAAAATGAGAATGATCTATGATGAATGATGAAAAGATGGATCTAATATGAAAACTATATGCAAATTAAGATAAATGTCCTATTCTAAATGCTCAAATCTATTCAAATATGACATAACTATGATGCTCTATATGAAAGTAGAGGTAAGTAGATGTGAATTGGTAGTAAGTATATGTGAATTGATAATTTTCACTAAGAAATGCCTCCTATTTATAGGAATTCGTAAGGGTAGGGGGTGAGTTTTATTAACCATAGTCAAATCAAGGTTGAGGTTAAGGTTGAGTGATGTGTGCCCTTTGAGTGGACAAGATTGATTTATAGGATTGAGTGGTCAAAATAGAAAATCCTTTTTACTTTCCATGTGCTCTGTTTTCTCATTCACCATTGGTTGAGTGATTTTTCGTCACGTAGTGGTGGGTGAAAGAAATAAGGATTTAATTAATTCAAAAGAATTAATTACTTTAGCCATGTTTGATTTCATGAATTGAATTTAATCAATTGGTGAACTAAGCAATTCAATGATTAATTCAATTACCTAATTAATTAATTTATTGATTTTAATTAATTCAAAATAGCTTATATTTGATTTATTTTTGCTTTGAATTTCTTTGACTTGTGTTGACCATTTTCAAGTGTATACAGTTATTCTCATGGCTTGTGTGAACTTTATTCACTTGCATCATTAATAAAGATTAATTTTCTGAAAATTCCTTGTACTCTCTTCTATGTCATATGCATCTGCATAATGCAATGTAACATTTATAATATTTTGTTCCTTTCTTTATGCACATGAATGTGATTCGATAGAGTTTAAATGTACCTTATTTATTTTAAAAACTCAAAAGCTCCACTTGATTGAGCCTAGTAGCAAAAATCAGTAGCAATTATATCTTTCTCATCATATAATCAAATGACAAAGGAAAATTGCATACTCACATGCCAAACTATGTCTATAGAAAAGATGAATAAGTTTCAAGATGTGATAACATATGAAGTTAATAAAGATTTATATTGTGAACAAAAAAAGAAGGATATACTTGTGAGAATGATTTTAAAATTTTTAGAATCCTTTGTATAATGAAACAAAATATGACTGGCTGGTATCTTGTTATTATGTTGCTATGGGTAATTTCTTTAGATTTTCAAATCCATTGTCTGAAATAGAGGAAGCATTTTTTAGATGATATGAACATTGCACCAGATTATGACCTATTGGATATTAATGACTCATACAAATTATGTGAATACATGTCGCTTCCAAAAGAGGAAATTAAAAAAAAAAGAATCGTATGTCAGATCATGATATCACACAAATATCGAATATGGATTTTTATAAAGATAGTGACAGGCTACAACCTATAAGGGGAATATGTGTAGAAGAGAAACATAGTGGCAAGATTACAAACTCCAAGGGAGATGAACTCCTTGCTCTGAAACAAGAATGCAATAATAAATTAATTATTAAGAATGTGATATATGAGAAGTGTCCTTATCCCTTTAATGGAAATATAGAGTATGTCGGCAACAAAGAAGCAAGTGAACAAATAGCAAATTCATTGGAGATTGAATACCATGGTGAGATAATTGACTAAGTGAATAACAAGATTTTTTTTAAATGATAAGTGCAAAAGTATGCATGTGGAGTTCCACTTTGACAAAGAAGGGGTAGTAGATGGTTATGGATGTAGTTGTATACCCATTCAAAATATTGCAAGCACAAACTTGAATGCAAATGCATTTCTAAAAATGGATATGTTAAGTCTGAAAAAGTGTTGATTATGTTGATGGAATTCCAAATGTACAATTGGGTGAACATGCCACATATGATACTGAAGAACTACAACACGAGGAAGGAATGATTAATTTTATTAGGAAGGATTTGAGTCACAATTGTTTGCATCAAATTGTTTCATGTAAAGTGATCAGATGTAGGATATTGAATTGTCATGAAAACAAAGTGTATGACAAAGGAAAATACAAGCTTTTTATTTTTGATGGTATGGGGCTACCAAAAAAAGCTGAGATATTATTTTCAAGTCAAAGTATGCAGTGATTTTTTATCAGCACTGTTGGTCCTCTCAAATTTGGAACAAATTTGGAGTGACCATGTTAAAAGTTTCAATAAGGAAAAGTGAGTACCCTTGAAAAATTTGTGTGAGAAGGCTTAGTTGAAGTACTTATGAAAAATACCCTATCGATTTTCATGATGTACCAATTGGGAAGAGGCTTCAGTACCTTTCATTTCACATATGCAGTGTGTTTCAACTCCTAAATTCCAAATGTAACATGTTTAGGGAGTAGTCATTTTGAGGTGGTCACCTAAATCTGCATTTTTGCTAAGCTGTCATTTTGTTGTCCAGGGCCTAGTTTGCTTCTGAATATCTTGTACCCTGTTGAGTTTCATAAGTCACTGCTTTGGGAATGTGTTACATGCATATCAGAGAGCTTATGTTTCAAAACCAAAGCCATTTGAAATCAGTTTGATAAGTTTCCATATTCCCCAAAGTTGGTTGCTTAGAACTGTTTGCATCTTTGTTCTGCTCAGAAATCTGAATAGCTCAGTTTGACAAGTTATAACTTTTGACCAATTGATTAAATTTTGAAAGTTCCTTTTGTACTATTTTTTAGTGGTCAAATATTTCATATATTTTAGTTTCCAAATAATGATGAATCCATTTGAGCAATTTGCCAGTCTGATTCTGTTGGCACATTGTTAAGTTTCCCAAAGTTGTTGAATGCAAATTTCTGAATACCTTATTTTGAAGGCCTACATCTTTGATCAGATGGATAGGTATGACATCATGGTGTGATCCCAGGTATTATAAGCATGACAATGAACCAATATTTCCATTTTGCAAATCCCTATGAAATCAGATGACAAGTTTTTTAGAACCATTCTGTTTGTGAATAATTATGATTTCCCGAGTATTCAAGTGCAGAATTACTAAGTTGTCCACTTTGGGGTCTTGAAAATGTATACCCGGTTGAAAATTTTGGATAATTGAGTTGTCTCTCATATTGTAAACATAAGAGTTTACTCACCTGAAGAGTCTTAGATTCCTGCCAATCCATTTATCCACTTTTCCAGAGGCTTTCCATTTCCAATTTATTAAGTTTTTACTGAATCGTGCAGAATTCAGAATTAAGTGACCTACTTTGTACTTTCCTTGTTTGCACCTGGTTTAAGGTCAAAGGTAATTGAAGGATGTTCTGCATTATAGACCTAGAAATGAACTCCTTTGAAGATTTCCATATTTTGATCAAACCTGTTGATCACTTTTCTAAATTAAATCCAATTCAGTTTTCTGCATATTTGCCTGGTTTAAGTTCAGAAAAGTGTTAAGATACTAACATTTGCAGATTGGTATTAGTTTAATAGTTTGCATTCAGAGGAAGACAACTGAGGTTTTTCATTCTACACATGACATTGAATCTATGTCAAAGGTTGAGATTTTGAGGGTCTTGTTTGGTAATTTTATGAATTCAGTATCAAAGCAATTTATTCAGTTTTCAGGGCAAAACAAAATTCAAGTTTTCAGAATAGTCATTTTGCAAGAGTGATAACTTTATTTCTAAGCGTTATTTTCAAGAACCGATCATGGCATCATGCTTGTGCCATATGAGTGTACTATCTAACTTGATGGTGAGGTTTCAAAATGTGATTTAGCGATTTTGCAATAACCAGTCCAAATGAGATTTATGATGATTCAACATTTTACATTTGTACTACTTTCTGAATTGCTAAGTTTAATTAGTTGCATATTGTACTGGAAGATGAATCTAAAGAAGCCCTCTTGTATGCATAGTTATTGTAGATGAATGAATCTTTTTGCCGAGTGCCAAAGTCAGATTACTTGTTTCAGTTAGTTTTTGAGACCAGTTCCAGAGTTTGAAGTACATAAATGTTGCCATGGTGACAATTTTGAAGAATGTTACAAATATTATGGCAGCGGTGGGAGAGGTTTATCTTTTCAAGAAATAGCATAACAACAAAGTTTGGACTGCCCTCTTCTTGATGACTGAGTTTAAGAGGGTGATGTCTCCTCTTAAATATCAAACAAGATGTGTTGCAGCCCTTCCAGACAAGTCCAGTTTTTTGGTGGGATCTATTGAAGGAAGAGTTGGTGTTCATCACATAGAGGATGCACAGCAAAATAAGAACTTCACTTTCAAGTTTCATAGGGATCAAAATGACATCTATTCAGTCAATTCTTTGAACTTTCATCCTAGTACAAGATCCTTTGAAGACTAGATTGGATTCTTGAATTTTTTTCCATTGACATTTCTCTATTGTGCATCTTGTACCTACAAGATAGAGAAATTGCAAGTTATAAAAAAAAAAGGGGCCTCAAAGTCAGTATGAAATAGTTTGGATTTTAGCTTTATATTGACTTTCAAATAGAAGATTTTATCACTTGCTATAAAGATGATCTTTGTGTTCTGAGGGTCTCGAGGGGACATATAGAGTGGATTTCCTAGATTTATTCTAGAGAGGCGCACTGTGAGAATACATAATGGTGGGCGTTCAATAAATGCTAATCCTATGGCATTTATAGCCGCAGTGCTTTTCTTATTCATGATCTTAAATTCCCATCAAATGTCACCAAATTTTCTATTATGGCTAGGCCTTGGGGTATTTTTGATGGCAACCAGCCTTCGTGTGTATGCAATGTGTCAGTAGCTCCAAGATCAGGCATAGGCTCATGCTGCAGTAGTTGTTGCTGCAGCCAGAGGCTTAGTTGGTCATACTGAATTGTGATTACGCATGCCACCTTCCATAGCATTTGCAACAAGAGGCCGGCCGCAAGGTCTTCATCTTCAGCTTGCTCTGCTTGACTAGGAATTTGACGGCCTAGATTATGATGCATTGAGAGCACTGGACTCGGACAATCCCCCTAGAGTTCATTCAAAGAGTGATGCAGAGATAAATACATTGCCAGTTCATAAATACAAAGCCCAATCTCGTTAGTCTCCTGTTGGTGATCAGCTTGGAGAAGGCACATCTTCACAATGACAAAATCCATCCTGCACAGTATCAAAGGATATGGGAATGAAGAAGACCGATTCAGTGATCACAGAGGGCAATGGAAAAGGACAAGAAGAAGAATTGACTTGCATTGTTTGTCTGGAGCTAGTTAATGAAGCAGAAGTTTTTGATGTTTAAGTTTTTAAATGCAAAATATGGAAACCATGGAGGGGGGCGCCCAGCCTACTGGAAGCATATTCCCATAACAATTAGCAAGAAAGGTTAAGCCATTAGTGAGCAGCACTCAGTGAAGTTTCAAAAAACTTGAAAAAAGTGAAAACATGATATCCCACATTTGCTGGGCAGTGGTGTTTTTTAACATTTATATACTCCAACACTTTGTATATGAAATAAGAAGAAGAGCCTAGAGGCTCTTGGCGGGTCCTCTTGGCTGGAAGTTGCACCGCAGGTGGGCTCCATAAATTTTGGGCGCCCAAATTCAAAAATGCCTTCAAAATATCAAACTCATTATCCCACATGCATCCTAGAGTGAAATTTTGAAATGTTTATAAGAAAGTACTCAAAAATATGAAATTTGAAGTTGATGAGGAGGCTCTCCATGCACACGTCCAGGTGGTAGGTGCCTCATTTTCCATACCCAGAATTTGAAGGTAAGTAAATTTTGCAAAATGAATAATGTGGAGGTGTGATGATGTAGATGATGACATGGCAAGGTGACATGTGGCGCTCAGTCATGTGGTCGCTGGAAGATGACCGCCAAAGGAGAAAACTGTTGAGACTTGGTGACTGACCACTAGTGGTTAGTCGCGAGGTCACCAGATGCCAGAGATAACCGCTGCGACTAGAGATAACCACCAGTCACATGGTCGCCAGATGAAAAATGTTAGCCGCCAGATGCTAGTCGTGAAGTCGCTGAAGGTTTGCGGTTAAGTCAAAAAGACTCAGAGACATGGAGACTAAGTTTGGTCGCATGGTCGCCACTTATAAATGCTAAGTCAAATTTCATCCAGAAACTTGGAGACTAACGCTAGTCTGCAAGTCTCCAAATTAGACCATGGTTAGTGACAAGTTCAGGAGACTTGGAGACAAAGAGGAAAAGGTGACCTGGGTTAAAAGGTGAGTTAAATATCAGTTTGGAATAGCCAATCAGAGCATGCCACATGTCAATTTCTGGTGAAGTCTAGTCAAAAATGTAGAAAATTGAGGATTTCAAGATATTGAAATTTACACAGGATATATATATATATATATAATATTTTATTACAAATGCTTGTCAAAATGCATTCGGGGAGATTTTTTTCAATAACAGATAAAAATTAGATTTTCACAGAATGACAGTCAGATTTGCAGAAGATAAGGTCAGATTTTGAAGGGGCAAATGAAATCAAATCTGCACAGAAGAGTGAGACAAAATGCATAATTTTTTATTGCAAATTTTTCAGGAAGGCTTTCCTAGAGGCTTTTTTTTCTTAGATTTTGGCATCAGATATTCTTCAGAGAGACATTAGATTTTAAAGAGGCACTTGCAGAGTGAAGTCAAATTTCTTTGTGGAGTCAGATATTAATGGAATAAGTTTGATTTTGTAAATACTTTGAAAGTAGGTTAAGTCATATTTTAAAGATCACCGACAGTTTCAAGATAAGATTTTGGAGGCAGTTGAAAACAGGCTTTGAAGTCACCGACGGAGATCAGAGTCATATTTATGAAAGGAAAAAATGAAATTAGGTTTTTCAATAGCAAGTATGATCAGATTTGAAAAGGGATAGGTGTGAATTGCTCAGAAATATTAGGGTTTCTTGGGTTCTATTTATTTCCTTTTTTTCTCTGTTTTGAGGGTTCCAGTGGAGGTTCCTAGTCTTGTTCTGGTTCCTATCTCTGCTTGATTCAGTACAAGTTACCATTGGTTTGAAGATTTCTATTGTAAAGCATACTTCTTTTTCATGTTTATTTCTTCAGTTTACTGTCTGGATATTTGGAAACAATTTGGATTAATGAGAATACAGTGCAATTCCTACTCATTGTTGTCTTGTCTCTTTTGATTGTGTTTATGCTCTAGTATAGTTCATTTGTAAGGCATCTGAAATATACCTACTACAAGGTAGTGTGTCTAATTTTTTGTGAGTCTTTCTCAAGGAGAGAGCTAAATTTCATGAATGGTTTCAGAGAGCAGGACATGGTTGTGAAGAATTGATGAAGAAGTATTGAGTTGAGTAGATTGTTTGTAAGGCATCCAATCTAGATTGTATGAAGTTTTTAAGGCATTCTTCAGTATTGCATTAATTTATCATTGTTAACATATGTTTTCATTGACTCTTTTCCCAAGGAATAAGCACTGATCTAGAGTTTCTTGAACAAGTGTTTTCTCCATTCATTTATACACAAATTAATCAATTTCATCTAGTTTTTAGAACAAATGAGCTAAACTCATTAAGGACTCATATCAGCAGGATATTGTCCATCTTAATGATTCCTTAGAGAGTGAATCAACTAGGTTATCCCTCCTTAAAAGGAAGAAGGATGAAAGTTCTTGTATCACTGGTTTAAGCTATATTTACAATCATGGTTTGTCTTGTTAAGTTTTGCATTTGGTTATGCTTGTTCATATGCAGAATGTTTCATAAGTTGGCTCAATAACTCCTAATAGAAAATCAGTGTCCACATTAATATATACTGTGTAATCAGTAATCATAAAGAGGTAAAACTTGCCTGAGTATATGTGGGGCTCAAAAATGAAGAAGTATTTTGTTCAATCCTTAGCAATTAGGCTTTTCTTGTCTTGAAGCAGTATTAAAGGGTATAGTGTTCAAGTAGTTTATCAAGCACTGTGTTTCATGCAAGAAAAAACCCTAACAAGCACTCAGTCTACTTCCACTAGAGATAGATAGATTCTTGCTATGCCCATAGGGGGCATATGTCCCAAGAAAGAGCCACTATTGGGAATTAAAATTTAGGAAAATTTTGAAGTTCCATTGATAAGGAAAGGATGATTATACCATGCAAAATATATTATGTAACTTGAGAGGAGAAACCCCTGCAAACAACAAGATGAACTAAAATGATTTCCCCAAATACCAAAGATGCAAAATATGTTATAAATGTTAAGATATACAATTGGATTGGGTGATCTAAGGTCTCACCAATAGATATTGAAGAAGGTATGAGAGTTGGTGTTGATCACAGCAAGTATCAAATTAAGATCCCATTTCCCCCTAAGATCAGTGATAGTTCAAGAAAAGCCATACATTGGATACAATTATACTAGCGGAAGTAAAGATACAATATTTCAAACAATTAGTCATGTGGATGTTATTCATTATGTATTACGATTCTAGGATTTGTAGATGCATGCTTTATTTGAGTTATTGAAAGTGAAATTGTTCAAGGGTATGTTTAGGAAAAAAAGTATATGAGCATTAACCAGGAAAATTTTAATTACTCTGGCATACATGCATAATGTTGGAGGCAGCGATTAGACTATGAAATAGTATATCTAAAGGAAATATGCCACATTGATGGAAAAAAAAGGGACCTGACTAATATCGTGATATTTGAGATTGTTTTTAAAATTGGTTTATGTCATTTGATTCAAATTATGAAATTGTAAAAGATGGCGTGCACCATGAAAGTATCAAATAGTTAATATTAATATATGAAAAGGCATAAAGGAGAGAATTAAATGGACATAAGTAAATCTAGTACCTCTTTTATATTAAAATATAAAATCCTAAAATCCTTAATGGTGGGACCCCCAATGAGAATTCATATGCCTTCATACTACTCAAGACATAAAGATCATTGAATAAGATAGTGTGTGATTCTCATTGAAATATGTTTTTGATAAAACTTAAGTGTAACACAACCAGAATTATCCCATCAATAGGCAATGTTTTATCAAAAATTTGGATATCGAAGAAACTTGTACATATTTCCTCCAAAAATAGTGGCATCGAGGAATTATTAAACTGTTATGATTAAGTAATACTGAGAGGGGGTGAATCATCATTACATCACTTTAAACTTAAAATTATCAAATTCTAACTTAACCAGATAATTGTTGAAATTAAAAGAACATAAACACAAAGCACACAACTCATAACACCATGAATTTGTCCTTGAGGAAACCCTGGACAAGCAAAAACCCCGGTGGGGATGGTACCCACAAACATGCACTAAAATAATTATGTCCATGTTAGGAGACCTAGCCCTGTTAGGAGCTAAGTATTACATTAGTACATTTCCCTATTAAAGGAATACAAAACCTTGTTAAAGGTATGCATTGAGCTCACTACTCATACAATCAGAAATATGTCTCTATTACAATGATTTATCAAAACGAACATAAATAAGCATTTTCTATGCTTAATTAGTAACAATTATAGCTTGCATCACCATCTATCTGATTCTAATATCACAATGCATCCAATCATCCTTTCGCATACATACCATACTTCACTTCTCAAAAGCTCTTCATATATATACATTATTACATACCTAGTCGGGTCCCAAATACATCACAAAATGGAACCAACACTTATACAAAAATTAAGTACAAAGTTGATGAGAATAAGCTACCAAAATATAGGTAATACCCCATCCAAATCCAAAATAGAATGTTTGGATTCCACTTTACACTCCCTTAATCATCGCGACCATTCAACTGCTTTGTCTCGTTGTATCACTGTCTTTGCATGACTTCAAACATCTGTATCTTTCATCTTTGAACTCCAAAACTAAAGAGAAATCAACTGAAGGTCTAGCATACCCAAAAATATATTCATCTAATCTCGCATGTCTTCATTCATCGTATAAAGTGTTCGCTACCCAAATTTGTACTCTTGTACCCTGTAAACTGCTTTCTGGACTTAGTCATTTTTACAAGCCTTAACTACAAAACTGTGTTCCACTTCAAGCAATAATTCATAACTAATTTGTTTCTGTATATGAAAACCCTAATACATTCTTGAACAATCCTAAATGAGCCACTTGCCAAAAATCTCTCCCTTTGGCATTAATGGCAACACTTAGTGAAAAATGACTAAGTGTCAATACCAAAAAGAATATACATTACACTTCTTTATCTCCTTTACATATTTACTATTCCAAATTATCTTCTCTATCTTTCCTCTATAAATTTTTCACATATTCTCTTCTCCCCCTTTGACATCAATGGAAAAGGTATAAAAAAATGTAGAATACATAACAAAATTGATACAACTGCTTACCAAAATTTTAGACCATCTTAAGCATATCTTGGAAAGAGCTTTGCAAGATTTTTACTTCCTCAATCCAAATGTTTACCAATATCTGACTCATGTGAATTAGTTCATTCAATGAAAAAGAATATTTCTATGCTTCCTTTAACTCAGTAGGCATGTACCTAGTGAGAGCCTTTGTTGTCTTTTCCATGTTCAGAAGATGTTTCTCACGAATTGATAGCTTAGGAGTAATCAAACTCTTTAGCAAACCAAATCTTCCCATAAGTCTCCCTTTCTTTGTCTCCAACACACTCAAATTGTCCAATATTCTGGACAATTCTTTGTCAAAATCTAATATAGTGTGTGAGGAGGTCTCACAACTGTACATCATCTTATCTAGAGTCTGTCTGTCATTTGCTATTATGTCCTCAATGTTCTTAAAATGTCTGATAGGGTTAATGGTGCATGAGCACCTAGGTACAAGGAAAAGTACCAAGAGATTCAAAATAAGTATAAGATCATAAATTTATCCATTTTATTTCATTTTATGTCATTTGTGATGTATTGAGTCCATTTATGTAAGGCTAAATGAGTCATTTTGTCAAAATTATCATAATTGTCCATTTAGGGCCTAGATTGCTCAAATAGGTAAAATGATGTAAAACCATCCATGAAAGGGTGGAAATTATGTAAAATTTCATTAATATATTTTTTTACATGTTTCTAAGGTTATTACAAAGTTTTAAGGTCATTGGGTTAAAGTTGCAAAAGTTGTCAACTTGACAACAAAACTTGTCAAGCAAAAAAGTTGGCAAAATGCAAGAAATGATGTAAAGTTGGTTTCCATCAATTTGGGAGTTATTTTGGGAGGTTTTAATTTTTTATTGACTATAAATATCATTTTAATGGTCAATCCAAGCATAGAGAGGAAAATAAGTAATATATTTAGACACATTTTTGTGCATTCAAACTTGTCATTTTGATTGGTTTTAACTGTTGTTTTTCTATTTCCAGGCCTTGTACAAACCAATACAGTCTAGAAAAAATGTACTGAATTTATGGACAGTTATAGGATTGAATAATATTCCTTATTTTTTTTGTTTGGATTTATTTCACTAAGAAATGAAGAAGTTATGGACGTTTTGGTGAAAGTTGTTGATTGCACTTTTGAGTTCTTCTTAAAATAGTCAGAAGTCAATATTTGGTATAGAATAATATTGAATATTTAAGACCTATAATTAGATTCATTTGAAATATATGTGAATAAAATTTCATTTCCTTTTCATTTGAGTCATTTTTATGCAGATTTGTGAAAGTTATGACATTTTTGGTGAAGACTAGTTTTGAACTATCTTAAATGGAGTTGCAGGCAATGGTTTGTGATTATCTCATGACTGAACTATGATAAATTTTAATTTATTGTATATTATGAAACCATATTCATAAATTTTTCATATGAAATTGGTTTGGTATCATTTTTTATGTATTTTTATAGATATTTGATGCCTTAGCAGGCAGGGCTTATGAATTTTCTGAGAATGCTTTCAAAAGTGGCAGTCTGAAATAGTTATTGGTTGAGGAATCAAATGGACTCATAAGAATTTTTAATTTTGGTAAATGGTATTTATTGATGTTTTCTAAAAACTTTATTTTTTCCATAAAAATTAATATTGCAATTTGATGGTTCAAATTAATCAATCTTTAAAGACTGTCTTGAAGACATCAATGTTATCAAATCAAGACACATTGTAAGTGATGGTGTTTGAATTTTGCAAGGATAATGTCTTGAAAGTTGTTTATGTGGATGTAAACTTATGTAGAAGAACCTATCAACTATAGGGTTCAATGTTTACATGATTTATATTAATGTTTTCCTCGGAGAAGCTATTGTGTGATGATGGATCATCAGGATCCTAAAAGAGTGTATGTGTTTCAAGATGCTTTGCATCAATGAAAGATGTTCTGCATCAAGTGGTATCAGTGTAATTCCCCACTAGGGAACCCAGGAGAACTAACCTAAACATGCAACTAAGTTAAAAGGATAATTTTTTTAAGAGTTTACAAAAAATAATGATAACAATGCAGAAGCAACGCAATGAGATACAAGACATACACATATATACAAATCAACAAGGGTTACATATTGAAGGTTCCTTGACATAGAATTACTAAAGAAAACTAATCTATGAAGAAAAAATATAAAGAACTAACATAAAATATATATCAACTGAATCCAATAATATATGTCTCATATAATAAGACCACATATACAACTGATACCCAAGGTATACAAAAGAATCAGCATCCACTGCACAAGTCGTAGGGTATGCAATAATACATAACAATACAACACATCCTCTGAATGGATGTTAACAAATATAAACATATGGTACAAGTATACAACTCATTAAAAATGAACAAGTCTCTATAAGAATAAGAAGGTAGAACTACAACAAGGATCATCCAAGCATGAAGAAGAATGTCGGATCTCAATGGTAATAAGAATCACTACCACCCGACCTTGTGGAACCAAAGTTCCACTCCTACCGTGTTGAGGAGATAATATCATGCCCACTCACATGGGTATACAACAAGAAGGTAACATCAAAGGTATACAAAACATCATACATAAAAGTATAGGAAGATGCTAGAATATTTATGAAACACAATAATAAATCTACAAAATACAAGAGGCACTTGACACACGTAGGATAACCTAAGATGTATATAGGAAGGTGTCATCATATACGTCTTACCCTTAAGTTTCATCCTGGTAGTCTCACTGGACCCTGACACTCAAGTGACCAGACATGGTATCAATGACCTCTCAAATAGACAAAGTCACTAACTATGCCAAACACACACCCTCAAGGCGGCAAGCATCATCGCATCCTCCATCTTAACCTATAATAGCGCTCAAGCATGGGTGAGGAAAATCTCTTATTAGTTCATTTTAAACCCCAATTAATCATTATGTTATCACTTGTTAAGATTACTTACAAAAAGTGATCCTGACAGCCACTTGTAGGCCCTGATGCTTATTGCAAGCCACCCCCTACTACACAACTAGGTAACCTACCCTAATGCTCCAACCAAAAGAAAGAAAAACCAAAACCATTAAAACTTCTCATAAATTATAAATTAAGATAATCACCAAGGAAAATGTTGGAGCATAACAAATAACATATCATCCTATACAAGGATCGAAACTATCCATCCCATACTGGACATCTCAACAGAACAATACAAATTCTCATATCACATCACAAGATAAATGATCATCAAAACATTACACAAACCTATCTCCATGCATGAAATAACTTAATCCACAAGATAAGCATTCAAAACAAAGAACCACCATAATAGTAGAAACAAGGGGACCAAGATAATTAGGACTCAACACAATAGTGGTCGTCACCTTTTTGTTGTTAAAATAAAATAATGATCGGAGACTCAGAGAACACACAACATAAACAACATATGTAACACAACCATACAAGAACTAATCAAGACATGAAAATGGTTATAAATTCTCACAATATAAACCCAAGGTGCACAAAAATAAATTTGTAAAATAGTTCAAGTCTCAGAAGACAAAATCCCTCCTAGTGCATCACTCTACCTGAATTGGAAAAATATGCAAGCACACAAAACACAACAATATAGCAGCCACATAATTTAATTTAATTTTTAAATAGAATTTCTAAAGATAGAATACCACTCCATGCGAATTCTTTTTTTTTTTTAAATATAATTTCTAAAAATAGAATATCACTCCATGCGAATTCTAAAAAGATTTATTTTATTATTTTTATTTTTTATTTTTTAAATATAATTTCTAAAAATGTAATTTCTAAAGAAACATAATTTCTAAAAATAGAATACGATTGCATGCGAATTCCAACAAGAATAATTATTTTAATACAAATAAATAAATCCTTCTTAAATAACATGCAAATAAATATATCTTATAAATACTTATTCTTTTAAAAAATCTTATTTAATTAATTTTCATAATAAAAGAGAGAACATGGCTTTATCCTTATTTTATATTTTACTATGCAATTGGAAATCTACATGCAATAATATTAAATTACTTAAATAATAAAGCATGCAATTTATCCCCCTTTTACATATATTTCCATGAATATCTAGATCTGTAGGCAATATTTTTTTTAACTTTGAAAAACAAGATATGAAACCCATTTCTTTGATAAAAGCACATCACCCCAAAACCATAATTGAGAAAATAATAATAACCCTTTTGAAACTGACATTTTAAATGAAACCCTAATAGATTAAATTTCAAGTTTTTTAAATGTTACCAAACATAATTTGAGATTGTTTTGATCATAGATCTAAAAACCCCATTACCCAATTTGATACCACAATTTTGTAAAGAAACCCTTAATACCCAGAGCATAGATCTGACAAGAAAGGAAAAACCACATAATCATACAATAACCATAGTCTAAAATTTTAACAAACACACAATAGAAAAGGAAGTACACACAAATGGATTTCAGTATTTCAGATGCATAGAAGATGGGGATCTGAGTACTGAAATATCAAAAGATTCAAACATAAGATTCGAGCATTCCAGATGCATAGAAGACAAGGATCTGGAAGCTAGAATTAACAAGATCAAGATCCCACCTTAGTAACTGATGAGAAGATCCAATTCAAATCCAAAATGCTTCTAATCTTTCAAAAAATCTCCAATCACCTGAATTCTCCTTCTCCATGATTGAACAACCTCCAAAATGACTTTCAATTCAGAGATATAGAAAACTAGGCAATTAGGTTTTCAAAAAGTGAAACTCTAATGGAATATTAATTATTACTTAAAATTAAAAGAAATGCTTTATTTTCAATTTCACTTAAAGCAATGCACAACTCAGCTTTATAATATAAAAACAAAGTCATAATTGAAAATGCATGAGAATATTTCAATTTCAATAAATCAATTAATCATGCAATTTAAAGTAATACTCAATAATTTAATTTGCACAATTAATTACAATAATTGAATTTAATATTTATTAAATCTCAATTATTAAATTAAGAATTAATAATTAAATCAATTAATTAAATATAGGCATTTAATTAATATTTAATTATTAAATAGCCATATACTTATTATATCAATGTTTTAACCTTATCGAAGGTGCAACTATTAACATTAATATTTGCCATAAATAATCATCAAATAAAATAAGCCAAAAGCATGATTAATCCAACTAAAAACCATCTAAAAAGAAAAAAAAACTGAAATAGACACACAAGCACACATAGAAAGGCTCACGAATCCATGTCACTTGATAGATTCAGATAGGATAGTCAGTCAGATTCATGTTCGTTTCTAGGACAAAATAAGGATTTAGGGTAGGGATTTAGGCCTGAATATTATCTCCCCTCTCTTACCATTGAGACATTGTGATAGGGCATGCTCACTCCTGCCAATTCAGGGAAGACGTAGCCCAGTACCTGCAACCATGTCATCACAAAGACGAACATATGCATATATATAATACAAAAAATAATGGTTGAGACTAGTTTATCGTGTGGATCTCGCCGAAGCAAGTAACTACCACTCTATCCCATACCATACCAAATACATCAAACAGTAATGTAAAACATAACAATGATCCATGCCCATAAAGATATAGGGTCAATATTGTTAGAAAACCATAATCAAAATGACATCATAACATATACATAACCGACATGAAATAATTATAAATCATATGCAAATAGAAGATACAATACACTAAGAAATGGATAAATAATATAATGAAAAACAATAGATGAAAAGGCCTAAAAGAGTTCAGAAACTAGAACAGAAAGGCAAACTAAGGGGTGGGTATTACATTGAGAGTCTAGAAAAAGATCTGGGCTAAGAGGAGGTTTTGTGTTTTGGTTTTGTTATTGGTTGCAGTGCTTATCCACCAGCTGCATATGAAGGTTGGGTTGTGTATACAAACACTGTAAGCCTGTCAAGGGCCAAGACAAGGTCTAGTTCCAAGGAGTGGCCCATTTTATTTCCAAGAGACTAGGGAAAGAGGAATGATGGGACTCCTAGGTGAGGCAAGAGGTGAGTTGTTTGGAGCATAAAGGTAAAGGTGGATCTCTGATTGTTAAGGAGCCAGGAAGTGTAACCATGGAGGCTCCACTAACAAGGGCACTATATAACAAGATAAAGAGGACAACCATGTGTCCTTAAATTAAAATTTAATGGTTATAAGAGGCATGCAAGTACAAAGGTAAAGGAGGTAAAGGTTGTTTGGTCTAAATGTTTCTTGCAGGATATTGGTTCCATGTTTCCAAGGGTCTTGGAAACTTTTGAAGTCTGAGAGTATGATGTAGGAGCACCTAGGTACAAGGAAAAGAACCAGGAGGTTTCAAAGAAGTATAAGATCATAACATGATCCATTTTATGTCATAAGGTCACTTGTGATGTATTGGGTCCATTGATGTAAGGCTAAATGAGCCATTTTGTCAAAATTGTCATAATTGTCCATTTAGGGCCTAGATTGGTCAAATAGGTCAAATGATGTAAAAAAATCCATGAAAGGGTTGAAATATTGTAAAATATAATTAATAGGTTTGGTTTACATGTTTCTAAGGTTATTACAAAGTTTTAAGGTCATTGGGTTAAAGTTGCAAAAGTTGTCAAAATACAAGAAATGATGTAAAGTTGGTTTCCATCAGTTTGGGAGTTAGTTTGGGAGGTTTGAATTGTATATTTACTATAAATATCATTTTAATGGTTGATCCAAGCATAGAGAGGAAAAGAAGGAATACATTTAGACACATTTTTGTGCATTCAAACTTGCCATTTTTATTGGTTTTAACTATTTTTTTAATGTTTTTGGGCCTTGTACAGACCTATATGGCCTAGAAATGATGTACTGAATGTATGGATAGTTATAGGATTTAATAATATTCCTTTTTGTTTTTTTTTGGTTTGATTTCACTAATAAATGAAGAAGTTATGGACGTTTTGGTGAAAGTTGTTAATTACAGTTTTGAGTTCTTTTGAAAATAATCAGAATGAAGCATTTGGTACAGATGAATATGGAAGATTTAAGACCTCTAATTGGATTAATTTCAGATATATGTGAACTAAATTTCATTTCCTTTTGGTTTGAGTCATTTTTATGTAGATTTGTGAAATTTATGATATTTTTGGTGAAGACTGGTTTTAAATTGTCTTAAATAGAGTTGCAGGCAATGGTTTGTGATTATCTCATGATTGAACCATAGGAAAATTTAATGGCTTGTATATTATGAAACTATATTCATATTTTTTTCATATGAAATTGGTTTGGTTTCAGTTTGTTATGCATTTTAAAAGATATATGACCGCCCTAGCAGGTAGGGCTTATGAATTTTATAAGAATGCTTCCAGAAGTGGAACTCAGAAATAGTTATTGGTTGAGGGATCAAATGGACTCATAAGACATTTTAATTTTGGGAAAAGGTACTTATTGATGTTTTCTAAAAGCTTTATTTTTTCCATAAAAATTAATATTGTGATTTGAAGGGTCAAATCAATCAATCTTTAAAGACTGTCCTAAAGACAACAATGTTATTATTCAGGCTTAGAATTATCTCCCTAATTCAGGCATTAGGGATACACAAAAATTCCATCCTAACAATGGAAAACTGCTCTAGCTATGGGTGACCTATGGATGAGGAAGAGTCTCTGGATTCTAGGCTGGTTCCTATTTGGTATGGAATATCACCACCTGATTGATAACTTAATTGGGAAAGGGAAGAAGGAAACTTCTGAAAACAAAAACTGGATAGGAAAATGGGGTGGTACACCAAAACTTGCTTTAGATCTATCAGGATCTTCAAACTGGCATTCACAATGACAAGATCACTGAGATCCATTTATCATTCTTTATTCGACATAAAGGTTGACTAGCATTCAACTATTAGGGTTTAAACCACAAACAGTAAAACTGACAACAAACTTACATATTCTGTAAAAAGGCCTAATTTTTGACAACATAGGAAAGGAATCTGAAAACAATTCACTTTACCAGATCATTCAAAAATATGAAACACTTAATGCAAAAAAGAAGAATAGGAATGGATTTGATACTCAGAAAAATAATGTAATCAGAAGCCTGCTCTATTATCCTTCAAAACCTGTAAAATGGTTACAAAAACATGTAAAAAGGTCTACAGGAACCAACAGTTCACTGAAAGCACCTCTTTTCTAAATTTTGAACCCTTAACTATGAAGTAAAAGCTCAGTTATATAGCCCTCAAGACTAATCTCGAAAATGACATCTCCCTCCAAAACTCTCCTACTAACAGAAAGACCATCCCTAAATCTAAGGCACGACTAATGCCTAAAATTAAGCCCTTGAGGCTAATTCTGAAAATGAAACCAACCCTTCTATTTTAGGTCTCCTAATGTTGATATATCTTTTGATTTATATATATATTTTTTAAATATATATCAACTTTTTTCAAAATACATAAAATGCCTAAATCAATACTCATAAATCCTAGTCCATAACATAAACCCCAACTACGCTTGCCTAAGAACCATACCTCATAGCATAGCCAACACTAAAGTAGGCTAATTAAGCCTAACTCGATTCACAGCTAATACAATGCAAATGTAATATCTCCATTAGTAATACCGCGATGGACTCCAATGCTTTATTAAATCTGGCATAGGTATTATTACTCATTTCATTTCCGCACTTGCTTTGGAGAGAATTTAGGTTTTTTCCTCTCTGCTGTTGGGCACCGCCATGCTATGATTTTGGGCTCTCTGTGTTTGACTTGGCTTGTGCTAGAAACTTCTCCTTGGAGAGCTCGAGCTTCTAGCTTTCTTGCTAGAGTAAACTATCTGTTTTGGATGCCAAGAATCATGGCATTGTCATTGCATCTTTTCTCTCCACCGTGGGTTCTCTGCATATTTGAAATTTTTGTAACTTGAGTTCTACCATGATATATGGTGCTTTATCGGCCTCTCTGCATGAAATCCATAGATAAGTTGCTCTTCTTGGGTTTTCCTCTGTCTTCTTTTACACTAACATGCTGTTTACTCCATAGATTTTATTGGGATAAGCTTTTGTGAATTTAAAATAGACCGAGCCCTATGTATTTTGATGGATTTTGTTCATTAATAAGGAATCTTTCGGCTGCCATGGGTGTCTGTATTTGATGTCTTCTCTGCATTCTGTGTTCCTTTTTTCGTGGCAAATGATTTTAGGGCTTCACTATTATTTTTCTCTAAGTTGTCTTTGTGTCTTTTAAGAGTCGAGCTTAGGCTTTAGTGCTCTATCACTGGCTCATGACTTAGTGACTCACGGCTGTTGAAATATTTTATCCTTAATTATTTTTATGCACCAGTCTTGACACTCTTGTGTTATTGAACTGTGATGCTTCAGCACACAAAAATAATGCTTGGTTCTTGTATTGTACTATTTGAATCTGAGATCACTGTAACTTTCTTGTGTCTTCTGCATAGATCTAAACAACAGCCACCATATTTTATTCTGCTAGTTGAGCTGTAGCTCCCCTATGGTCTTTGAAGATACATTTGAGAGCACGTTTATGCTACTTGGGCTTTCCTTCAGGATTCATTGTGATTGTAAAAATGAACTTTAATCAATTTGATGTAGCAACATTCCCCTGAAATACAGCATGTCTATCATTGTATACCTGGATGCATATTTTTCAGGTTGTATCATTCTTAAGCATTTTGACATTGAGCACCAAAATATATGATTGCAAACTATTTTGATATTTTGTTTATCAATGATTTAGTTATGACAAGAATTATAGCATATATTTTCACTTTCCGCAATGAAATTTGTTTATGGGGTTCAAGCACGGGCTCGTGACACCCATAAATAGATTTATGTAACCTTAATCTTGATATTTAACATATATTCAGCAAATGAACAATATCTAAACAACACACCATTCTGTGAGCATCATAATGAAAAGATCACTGCATCCCTTTTGATTCTTAACTGTGACAAATACCAGTCTATTTTTTGCATAATACACCACTCTAAATAGCTGAAAAAACATCAAAACAAACACATTATGTTAGTGAACATGACTCAGTGATCAATTTTGTGCATCAATTACACCACTGTTGTGCTCACTAACCTAATGTTGTACTGCTTCCTTTTAACAGTGTTTTTCTCTTTATGTGCATACACACTTTATTATTGCACTGAATACCAGAAATATATGCAGCTATGAAAGAATTTGATATTGTATGATGTTTTCATTCTTTTGCATTTCTTAGATCCTAATTGCATCTAACACATTTTTAACCATGATGCAGGACAACCCCTAAAAACCTAGAACCAGACAGATGCAGACTCAGACAGAGGACTAGAGGATTTGGACTAGACATGTCAACCAGCTCCTGATATGCAAATGATACTTTAAGACAATGCAAAGGACCTAGTCATAATCTATCTCATCTTTCTATTCTTCCTTTGTACTCTTTTTATTGATTTGAAATATGAAAAATGAAAGAACATTTGTAAATTTCATTCAGTATGAATGCACAATATAATGATCAATTATGAATTTGAAAGTTTGAAACTGATCAATACTTAGAGGACAATTGCAAATTTGGTATTATGAATGTGATGGAAATGTATGCATCTTTACTAGCTAAATAATAATGTTAAAAAGATGTTTCTTTATGCAAATTTTCTTGATATCCTGCATGTGAAAAATTTGGGTAACAATTCCGGTGAGCTCTGATGGATGTCTGCCTGCTTGAGATTGGGACCAGTAGCCTAAAACAGTCCATTGGGCATTGAGTCTATTAATCACCTATGGAAACCCTAAACCTAATCTATGAATACAAGAAAACCATTTCCCAATGATTGAGGGTATGTTTATGATTTGTGGTATAGAACCAAAAAATTAATTACCACAAATTGTAGATGTATCCTTGATCATTGAGGAATGATTTCCTTGTGTTTGCAGATTAGGACAACAACCTTGGAAGACCTTGCAAATTTGAAGACTTATTGAAAATAGGGAAAACTAAAACTAAAACTGACCTATTTGTGCTTGACAACACTTAGGGAAACTAGAAAACTAACCTAACCTATCCTAAATAGCCACAAACCCTGGTTAAACAAAACCATTCATTGATTATGAAAAATAACTTCCCATCCTTTTAAGCTCACAATAATCCACATGCTTCTAGAAAGAAATTATAAAATGAACATAGGAGATAAATATAGTCATTTTCCTAACAAGGATCTGATTGATATGAGTTTCACTTACTTGATCCAGTTGACTGTAAACACCATCATTCTAAAGAGAATCAGCGATTAGCAACATTTGATGAAGAACCAACAGGACTTTACTTACTTGGTCAATTGGGACAGCAAGCTGATTTGATTTGTTCTTAACTACATCTTTTGATAGGATATCATGCAGAGATGCTGGTACAACTTGTACTTCTTTTCTAGCCTCGATCCTGTTCAAATGCCTGATAGGACATCCATGAGAGATAATGAATCTAGAGTCTTCCCTGATAGCCTCAGGTTCTTGAGAAATTAATTTAGTCTGATTGATCTCTTCTTTATGTTGACTGGAAATAATCTCCTCCTGTAGCTTGTAGGTACCTTCTAGAAGTGCGGGCTTGTCATCAAGATGCAAGCGAAATTGCTCCATCTCATTCCAAAATTGATCTTCCTCTTCTTCTTGATTCTTTTGTAGGAGAAGTATTTTATGATCAGCACAATTATTCTAATTTGCTGCAATCTTATTTGTCTCATCTTTCTCAGAAAGAACCTTCTTTAGATCAGCAACCTTCTGTTCAATGGTCTCCTTCTCTTCTTTCAGCTGGATACACTTCTTAATTTTCATCTGATAGCTCTTCTTATACTTTTCAGCTGTAGAATCCCAGACCTTTATCTTCTTTTACTGATCCCAAAACTCTTTCTCATGAAACTCCTCATGAGCTCTTAATTCTTTTTATTTCTCTTCATGGAGTTCATTGCCTCTATCAAACATGGCTTTTATCAGATTTCTTTGGTCTTGAACCACTTTTTCACAAATATTCTTCTGAACTTCCAACTCTTCATAGGTATCCTTCTGAGCTTGCAACTCTCCTTGATGAACTTTCTTTTGTGCCTCTAACCCTCTAGCAAGCTTGGCTTCATTCCTCTTATATTTCTCAACAAGATACCTCCTATAAGCTTGATCTTGCTTAGCGAATGCTTGCTGTTGTTGGATCTAGGCTTGATAGGCATGCTCTTCTAGCTGCCTGTCCAGCTCTTGTTGGAATTCAGATTCTTGCTATCTTTTAATATTCTCAATCTACATAAGCATATTCTGCAACATACTTGCAGTATCTCTATTTTGTGAATCATTATCATTTGCAAAATAATGACAATTATATTGGGATTGCTGACCTTAAAAAGACTGAAAATGATTCTCTTGAACAAAATTTTCTTGGAATGATGGAAAACTTGAAAAATGACCATCTGGATAATCATATCCTCCTTGATAATATGACATCTTTATTCATCTAAAAGACTGGAATCAGAATATGAAACAACTTGAAACATACCAGATTTTCTCCTTTTGAAACAATAGACTTTCCTTCACGGATACATCAGATATGCAAAATGTGACTTCTTTAAGGTCTGAGTCTTGTTGATAGCACACCAGAACCAGAAAGTGATGTAATGCAATTTGACCCATTCGTTGAAGAACGTGTCCCACTGGGCGTGCCAAAAACTGTTCAGGCTTAGAATTGTCACCCTAACTCAAGCATTAGGGCTACATGACAATTCCATCCTAACAATGGAAACCTCCTCTAGCTTTGGGTGAACTATGGATGAGGAAGAGTCTCCAGATTCTAGGTCGGTTCCTATTTGGTATGGAATATCACCACCTAATTGGTAACTTAATTGGGAAAGGGAAGAAGGAAACTTTTGAAAACAAAAAATGGATAGGAAAATGGGGCGATACACCGAAACTTGCTTCAAATCTATCAGGATCTTCAAACTGACATTCACAATGACAAGATCACTGAGATTCATTTATCATTCTTTATTCGACATAAAGGTTGAATAGCATTCAACTATTAGGGTTTAAACCACAAATAGTAAAACTGACAACAAACTTACATATTCTGTAAAAAGGCTTGATTTTTGACAGCATAGGAAAGGAATCTAAAAAAAATTCACTTTACCAGATCATTCAAAAATATGAAACACGTAATGCAAAAAATAAGAATAGGAATGGATTTGATACTCAGAAAGATAATGTAATCAGAAGCCTGCTCTATTATCCTTCAAAACCTATAAAATGGTTACAAAAACATGTAAAAAGGTCTATAGGAACCAACAGTTCACTGAAAGCACCTCTTTTCTAAATTCTGAACCCTAAACTATGAAGTAAAAGATCAATTATATAGCTCTCAAGACTAATCTCGAAAATGACATCTCCCTCCAAAACTCTCCTCCTAACAGAAAGATCATCCCTAAATCTAAGGCACGACTAATGCCTAAAATTTAGCCCTTGAGGCTAATTCTAAAAATAAAACTA
>MU227953.1:60237-83475 GCA_018584345.1 Thuja plicata | reverse complement strand
TCTTCCTTACTCTCATTTCCAAATGGTTGATTCATTTGTGCATTGATCCTTCTTTTGGGTTAATCAACTTGGATCTTTCATTTGTGCATTTGGGGATAAAAGAGGAACATCTTATCTTCCTTCCCCTATATGCTTAATCACACTACAATACAACATACATAAATTACAATTAAATGTAAAGGTTAAGTAAATACAACACAAACATTCAAATACACACATTCTTCACCTAATCAATTTTCCCCCTTTACATTTTGGTGAACCCACGATAGACAACTCTTTCTTGTTGGTGTTAGATGCTTTACCTCTTACATTAACTTTTGCATATTATAGTTTTCTTTATGCTTTTTCATTTTAAAATATATATATATATATATATATATATATACAACAACCCTTCTTGCATCTCATTAATTATGAAGATCTTTTGGTGAATGGCTATTTTTCTTATTATGCTTCTTTTAGCATCTCTTTATAGTACTTATGATGTCTATGAGAGTATCATCCATTTCATCATGTTTTTAAATCTTCATGTTTCACTTGCTTATGCTATTTTGAGATTAACCAATACTAGTCTTCCTACTTTCAAAACTTTCATTAAAGATTTGTGTAGTGGACTTATTACTCTTTTGGATTATGTAAAGAATTGGGTTGATGATACCTCACCTCCTAATATTCCTACTCCTATTATGCCTAATCTAGCTCCTAATCTTCCTAACCCTAATCCTATCAATTCTATTCAAATTCCAAATATTCCTATTCCTATTTCTCCACCTTCAATCCCTAGTTCTTCCCACACTTATGATGGGGCTCAAGCTAGGACCCATGATAATGATGTTCAATAATTATTTCATTTACCTTAACCTCCCTATCCAATCCATGATGATGATAAAGGAAAAAACAAGGAAACCTCTTCTAATCCTATCATTCCACCATACACAACATTTTCTCATGAGCACCATAATCAATCTCCTCCTATTGAAGATTTGTAAGATAGGTACACTACAGGATATACTATGGTGGATAAACAAGGCTATAAAGGTTTAGGGCTTGGTATCAATGAACAAGGCATTAAAAACCTGATTCATTCATCTCCTAAACAAGATATGCATGGTATAGGTTTCCCACCTCCTCCAATCAAGGTAGTAAATCTTAACCACCATCCTCCTCTTCATGTTCTTCTTCCAACACCTTCTTTATATCACCCTGATACTCCTCAAGATGTGGCTAAGAAAGTGTATGTCCAATTAATGAATTCCAAGAAAGAAATCTTTAAACCTATTTCAAGAAATGATATCTCTAAATATAAATGTCCTTTTCATTATAGTAATAAAAATTTACTTGATGATTGTGCGCATTTCAAGCTATATGTTAGAGAAAGAGCTGCCTTGGGAATTATATCTCATTCCCGTGCAGTATTACAATTTCTTCATCATTTTGATATAGGGCATTCCCCTCGTTCTTCTACAAGTTAGATTGCATTTTTCCTCTTGTCTCTTCACTGGGGGGTAAGAGGTATTTTATTCCAGTCTTCTAGGATCCATTTTGTTGTTAGAATATACTTTGTTTGGAGTTTAATTGGTTATTCTTTCTATATTCTATCCCTATAAATCATTCTTGATATCTTTTCTAGGACATTTGTTTTGTAAAGATATCTCTTTGCTATGAAATATCTTGATATAATTTGATATATCCCTTGCTTTCACACTTGGGAGGCAAGGTATTTTCCTTCTTCCTCTATCTAAGGATTTACTTTCCTTAGCTTAGCGGCATTTGTTTATCATACAACATTATTTCCTTATAAAGATTTATGTTTTTGGCCATGGATATCCTCTTATATGAGAGGTGATTGTCCTAGGTCATCACCTCTTCTTTACTTTGAAAATTATGTTCTTTATAAAATCTTGCCCTTGCTTTGGGTTAGACTTTGTCTCCTTCATTCTGAGATTCCTCTTCCTCTTGATTACAGGGGGCTTGATGATTGAATCTTTGGTCCCTCTTTTCTTTAGAAGATGACATTTTATCCTAAGCACTCATCTATGGTGAGGGTCTTGATGATAAGATCTCTTCCCTTTTGAGGATCCTTTTTCCATAAGTGACATATCCATTTCACGATTATCTATGCTCTTGGATGTAAGAGTCAAGACTCTTCTCTAAGAATAAGGTATACATTGTTGTTAAGCTAGATATCTCCTTACCTTGTGACGTAGGTATCCTCTTTCTCTTCCTTATCCTGCCTAGTAAGTAGTCATGATAGGAGGGGGGCATATATAGGGTCTCCCTTGTACTATAGTTTACATTAGTTTACATTTTACAACATGCTAAATCCTCGGAAGGTAACACACATATGTTGCTAAATCCTGAAGAGACACCAATTTTACTTTTATTTTTTCTAAATCCTCGGAAGGTAACGCACATAAGTTGCTAAATCCTGAAGAGATATGCACCCTTTTAAATTTTCAATATGCTAAATCTTTGGAAGGAAACATACATAAGTTGATAAATCCTTAAAAGACACACATTTTATATTCATAGTGATACAAGAATGTGGATCTATGGATATTTTCAAAAGCCATCAAAAGATGCATTACAATTACAAGCACAGTTTATGGGTGAACCTATTGGGATCTCCCTCCTCGGTGATTCATAGTAAGGTGGGCATCTTACTAGGCGAGGTAATCACTATCTCTTTTCTCTCTTTTTCACTTTCATGCTAGTAGGATTAGATCGTGAAGCTATGTTATCTATAGTTTTGCTCTTGTCTTGCTTATGTAGTCATGTATGTTTCCTATGATTGATTTCTCTTTACTTCCATATTTTTATGCATGTATGTTGAGTTAGAATCCTTGGTCTAAGGGCTCATTTCCTTGACCTAGTGATGTTCTACCTCATTGCGAGCCACTAGAGTCTTTCTTCTAACTTTACCAAAAGCATGTTCATTTTCCATACTTCCGCTAAAGTGGGGGCTTAATGTATCATATTCAAAAGGAAGCACTTCCATGATAAGAATTTTTAGCCATCCTTAGGGGATTTTTTTTACCATCATCATACTATCCCCTCATTTATGCATCATCTCCTGCTTCTGTGCCTATTTAGGACCCTGATTGGGCCTCTCCGGGCACCTTCTATCCCACCTGGCACTTTTTCCAGGGGTTATGACCCTCTGGGTCAAGGTTGACCTTGACATTGACCTAGATCAGGGTCAACCTCGACCTTGACCTAGGTCAGGGTTGACCTCAACCTTGACCTGGGTCCCCCTTTCAAATTTGGAAGCCTGTCAGCTGCCGGGTATCATCAAAAACTTATTTCCCGCTTCTGGGTCGGCTGTTTTGGATTCTGAAGCGGCAAATCATAAATTATATTTAATATAGGTCCTCTTATAGGTGCATGGAGATAATTTGAATTTAATTATCCTATGTTGGCCTCTCTAGAAGATTGTGCCCTAGTTTCATATAAAAGGAAGCCTTTCTCTCTTATTTTCTCTAGGCAAGAGATTCTAAGCATTATCAACTATCATCAAGCAATCTAAGGGAATTGTCAAGAAGAAAAAATTTCAAGCATCCATTGTTCTACACATTCTCAAGCTTTCAAAGTTTTCAATTCTTCTTCTCAAGAATTCAAGTTCTCCATTGAAGATCAAGGATTCAAGCTTTCAAGCCTTTGAAGGGATTAGGTTCAAACATTCAAGATTCATCATTCAAACCCTAGATCTAGCCATCATGATGGTGTGATCTTCCTTCAATATCCTTTGTGCATCCTCAACACTCATTCATTCTCTTCAAGGTGGATTCCAGGCATACAATCATGGAGGTTTATGGTTTCTATTGAGTCCAAGATTTCATATTTACATACTTTCTTACATTTGAATTACATTAGCATATCTATTCAATATCATAGCTTCATTCTTAGATTCAATTCTATCTTGCTAGAATTCTATAATTTATCAATTTCAAGGTTAATTCCTAAATCAGGGTTTGACTAAGGAAAACCCCTCCCCCCCAACAAACAAATCTCTTTTTCTTGTAGGTACAAGTTTGAGACTGTGGATTTGAACTTAGATTTGGATACCCTTTTCAACAAACTTTCAGGATCCATGAACAGATTTTTTTTTGGACCTGTGCAGTTCAGGGTCGAGATTGTTGGGTCAGGGGTGACATTTGTGGGTCAAGGTCACCCTTTTTCTCAAGACGGTGTCAGACCGGAAAAATATTTCTTGGTTTTGTTCGTCTCTGCGTTTCTATTCTGGATCAAACTTCAGTTTTTCCAGAAATAGGGTACAGACCTCAGAAAACAACATTCTTTAGACCTGCAATTCTTTAAGTTTGGTACTTCCTCTCATCCTTTTCAATTACTATTATATATCATATCTCCTTAATCATAAAATATAATTTAAGATCTTCTTCCTTACTCTCATTTCCAAATGGTTGATTCATTTGTGCATTAATCCTTCTTTTGGGTTAATCAACTTGGATCTTTCATTTGTGCATTTGGGGATAAAAGAGGAACATCTTATCTTCCTTCCCCCTATATGCTTAATCACAGTACAATACAACATACATAAATTACAATTAAATGTAAAGGTTAAGGAAATACAACACAAAGATTCAAATACACATTCTTCACCTAATCAATTTCCACCCTGTACACCATGTGTTTACCTTCTCATTTATGACTCCCCCTTTGTATATGCTGGTATAGTATATGTATATACACTTATCATCTCCTTTATTCATATCATTTTCCCCCTGTATCCCCTTATATCATATCATTTTCCCCCTTTTTTGAGAGTAAGGGAAAAGGTGTAATCACTTACAGCTTGTCAAAAATGTGGGAATGAGAGTTGTTCATGTCCTCCGTCATCTTTTCCCATTTCTCTTGAAGGTGTTCTAGAGCCATGTGCTCCAACATGATCCTTGCATGCATATCATAGATGTTGTTAGTGATAGACATCTCTGGGGTGGCTATCAATTGTCTGGCCATTGTCATGTGTTGCTATAGTAGTGTGAGATTGGGCAGAAGTAGATCCTATAGCTCGGTTACCTCATCTCTAAACTTTGATTCTGCCTCTTGGATTTGAAGTCTCAACTTCTTTGCTTCCATTACCTTTGCATAATGCAATTTTATTGTGGTGTATGCTGTTGAGAGACTTTGATCACTAATATTTAGATCTACAGCTAGTTGTGCAATTTTTTCACTATTCTCCTTAGTGAATTTCTGTAATGTGCATAACTTCTAAACTAAGGCTATTGCTTCTGAAATGATAGGTTCTAACTCACTTACTTGTTCAAATAGATTCACCTTGTTCTATGCCACTTCTTGGCTAATTTTCTCTATTAATTTATACTTGTAATTTTTCTCTACTTGTTCTTCTATAGCCTTTTCTGCATCCACATTCTGTGATTGGATTGCATCGGTAAGAATGGCTAATTGATCAATGATTGATGCATTTTGATCAATTTATGTATCAGGAACTATTTGTTCAAGAATATCCCTTGATTTGTCAAGTACCTAAGTTTCTATTGTCTCCTTCTTAAGCTTATCCTCGATAAATTTTCTTTGAAAATTTTTGCATAGTTTGTTAGTGCCTCTGGATCCAATGTCCTCGAATCACAGGCTGGTATCTCAATTATCTCTTCTAGTGTAACTGGATTCTTGTTGTTGTTCTTCCTCTTCTTGGAAAGTGTTATGGAGGGACCTATATGCAGTACCATAGCAAGTTCCTTTGCTTGGTTTGAAGTGCTTGGTGAAGGCTTTGGTGTATGTGTACATGTATCCTGCTGCTCGGGCTCTACCCATCGGTTGGGAGTGGACGTCTCCACATCAACCTTAGCCTTATCTGCAACATATCCTCCAGTATCCTTAGGAGTTGTATCATCTTTCTTTTTTTTTCACCTTTGTCTTTTTGTTCTCCTCATGTTTCCTTCTTCTCTCCATCTTTATTCTGCTCATCAGAAGTGTCTTTCGGTTCTTGTTCATCCTTATCCTCGGGTATGCTTGCATCCTTGTTGAGTGATTTCTCCTTCTCCAAGATAATATTGATAGCTTGTATCAATAGTGGTATTTATCTTGGTGTATCTACTTGAGCAGTATATGTTTTTGTGTCATGTTCCTCAATTTGGTCTAGGGAAACAGTGACATCTTCATCTTTCTTTGCCGCATCTGCAGGATCTTCTCCGGTAATGTCAATGATAGTATTATCGGGGAAAGTTTCATCTGCAGTATCCATGTCCTTATTATCTTCTGTGTTCAATTCTTCTTCATTAACATACTCATCATCAGTTATAATAATGTGCTTTGGGCTCGGTTTAGCCTGATCTTCTTCATTGTGTGGCTTGTCGGTAAGAGCTAATTGTGGCTTGGGGCTTGTGTCCTTTTTGGGTACCTCAAGTATTTTTCTCCATTCATCCTCACTTTTTCTATCAAGCTCAATTAGATTTCCCTGTAGCACTTGGTAGGCTCTTAATTTTGGTGAGAACCTTTTGGAATGCAATTTCATCATTTCTTCAATCCTTCCATCTTAGATTCAGGTGGCATAACAGAAACTAGGGCTCTTTCCCTTATTTGTTTCTCTTCCTTTAGTGCATATGTCCACCTTGCCGAAATTTTGTCTAGAAGTTCCTTAGGCATTTTATCTCCAAACCATATTGGTACATATTTGAATATGCACATTGTTGTGATGATTTCCTCTTCGAACTTATTCTGATCATCGGTATCCAATGTTAGCAATTTCCTAATCTTAGGGTCTGTTATTGATCCTGACTTGATGGTAGCTGCACATACCTCATCAATTATGGTAGGTAACTTTTTCTTAACATGTTGTTCATCCTATTCAGTGTCCTCTATGTCTTCCTTAGTTCTGATGAGTCTTCTTCTTTTTGTTGGTGCCTGTTTCCCGGTTTGAGGCTTTCTCTTGTAATTCCTCACTTATCCTTTCTTGACCGGTGATGTAGTTGCAACTTTTGTCATCTGACTTCTAGTCCTCGATGTAGCAGTGGTCCTTGGTTTCTTTGCTGGTGGTGGTGGTGGTGTATTGGAATCTATAGATTCAAAGTCACTCAATTTTTCTTGTTCACCGGCGGGTGACTGTCCCTCAGTTTCATCCTTTTGTTCAGTCTCTTCATCATTTATCGACAACTTTTTCTTCAGTGTCTTTACCATTTTCTCTTTATTTCTATCAATTTTCTTCACAACTAAGCATGTTTTTATTCTTTCCTTGGCTTCCTCATCGGTTCCAAACATAGGTTGTGACTTGTCCAGTGGTTCATTTATCAATGCTTCAATAGCATTGGTGGCTTGCTCTATGTTGACCTCATAGTCAAGTGGTGCTAACCATGCTGTCCTCAGTACAACTAGTTTGATATATGTGTAATCAGTGTCCACCATAAAGAAAATGTCAGTCTTATACTTTTCTACCAGTTATTTTGGTATACTCATTCTTTTCTGCATTAATTCCTTAAATCTAATAAAGTATTCATCCATAACTCATACAAAGTTTTCACCTAGTGACTTGATGAATTCACTGATTTGTATGGTCACTGGTCGGGTGGTATCCCAGTTGACATTTCCTATAGATGGAAAGAAGTTCTAAAAGTAGAAAAATGTACACATTAAGAGTGATCTAAACTTACATGAATCAGACTTTGTGGACCTGATTGTCCCCATGTTTTCATCTAACTGCTTCAGTAGAAGCTCAGATAGATCTAACTATAGACCTTTCTTCACAATCTTATAAGCAGTGTCAACTGCTCCACATGCTATATTGTTTAGCCTGCTAGATTGGTATATCTTGTACCCTAGTACACATGCACCAAACTTGAGTTCTGGATGGGTGACGTTGTTAACCTTCAATCCTCTATTATCCCATACTACACTTGTCATCTTCTCTATCTTAGGATGAGAAGGGTGTTTGAGAGCCTTGGCCTTTTCGGTTATGGGATAACCGGTCACAACATGTATCACATCTCTGGTGATCAATTTTGGCTCATCTAGCCACATCTTTTGGTCGTGCACTCTTCTCAGCACTACCCAAATCCATTCAGTCTTAAACTCCCTCGGGAACATTAGGGCACAAGTCAGTCATTTGACCTCTATCTGATTGTGTTCCTCCTTAATGGTTTTGCCTGTGCAAAGCTTCTTTTAATATTGATCAACTTCAAGATCTCATATCTCGATGATCTTGCAATGTATGTAGGAATGCACATCTTCAATCAATAAAACCCTAGGTGGAATTTCGGAGAATGCACCAGTGTCGTCAGGTTGCGAAGCAACCTCTAGACAGATTTTATACTTAGGTTCTTCACAAGTGGAGTTCTTGGTTAGATTACCCTTCTTTCCCTTAGCATTCTTGATCTTGGTTGCATGGGAAGTGGTTGCCATCATTTATGTGAATTTAAGGCTTTTCCCGTAAAATAAAATAGTGAGCTCGGTGATCTTTGTTACTTACTTTAACCTTTTGTAGCTGTTGTTGTTTGGAATTTGAATGTCATGAATCTACTTGGAGTGCTCTACAATCTGGTTGCTTTGGTTTTGCTCTACTCCATTTCTTAATTTCTCTATGAATAATGAGCTCATCTGTCGTCTTATTTATAGACGATGCCCTAAGTGGAGAAATTAATGCTCTACCCACTTGTCGGGTGTCAAAGATGGATTTTCTCAGGTTACACACAAACATTCAACTCGGGGTAAGTGATAACTTACTTGACCTTTCACAAGTTTACCGATGGTGCTCGGGAAGTGGTGAAGTCTTCAATGCATTTTACATGATTACTGACGAGTCTCGGGTTACATTGATTAACTTGGTTTTCACATGTACACTGACGATTCTCGGTATGCTTTGACAACTTAGCTTTTTTATGTTAACCGATGCTTTTCGGTATGCATTGATGGACAAGATTGAATTCATAGAATCATAACAAGTAATACCATAGTGCATCTTTAATCATGCTAATTTGGCATTTCAACTATGTATAATGGTACTGATGTAAAGTATAACTTAGTATAGTGCAGTTCCATACTTGTTCATCTTAGGTGGGGGTGGTGATGTCACATGATCCATTAGATAAGGTGTCACCATTTGCATTTCTTGGTCCAGCATCATCAGTGTTTGTAGCTTTCCTCCACATTTTGTTTCTAATCTTCTTGATGTCTTCAATGGTGTTGTCATTAGCAAAGGTGTTGGTCTCTATCACTTGGTCTCTGTAGTCCTTGCTTAGATGACCAACTTTATGACAGTGTAAGCATTCCATTCTGGGGTTAGTCCAGCTCCTAGACTTTCTCATCCATTTTCTCATGCAATTTGCAGAAATGTGTCCAAATATTCCACATGCTGTGTAGTTTTCCCATGTATTGTAATTCCAAACATATGAGTTACCGACTCTTTTCGGTTGATAATAATTTTCTTGATCTTTAGGCTTCCATGCTTTCTTTTTCTTCTTCCTGCATATAAGAGATGTGTGCCCATGCATTTTGTAAATAGGAAAATATTTTTCCATGTAGGTTTCCTTCTTTGGTTGTTTCACCTCAAATTTACATTCATATTCTTTATGTCCTTTCTTGTTATATTTATAACAATTTCCTATGAATGAAGGTGTGGATTTAGGAATACCTTTTATTTTTCTCCTGCAAACATTTGATGTGTGGCCTGGTTTTCTACAGTGGTTACATGACTGCTTTCTTGGTCGGATTTGTGTAGACATTCTTTGGATCAACTTGGTATGGTGATTCTCCATTCTCGGTATACCCTAGTCCGGTATTGTTGTTAATTCTTCTTTGTCCATCCAGAAAATCATCCATCCTTTTGGTGCTTTCTTCAGCTCTCTTGATAATGTCATTGTGTTGTTTCTGAATCCTTAATTCATGTTTCAGTCTTTCATTTTCTTCTCTTAACTCACCAATAGCTTCCAACTTTCCATTCAGTTCTATGTTCATTTGATTTGTCTCCTAACTCATAAGAATAATTTGATTGGTGATCTCATAATGATGTTCTATAAGTCTTTGTATTTCTGACTCTTTCTCTTGTAGCTTTTTAATAATCTTCCTTCTATCATCAATAGCTAGTGCTCTTTCTTTCTTATCTTGTCTAGCATTATTCATAACCTCAATCATTCTTACCATCTGTGTCTCTTGACCGATTTGCAGTGATTTCACTTGTCTAGCCAGATGTTGATTGATTTCATTTAGGCTTGTAATGTTTACTTCAGATGTGTCTGATGTGTTGCTTGATATAGATCCTGAAGACTCAATTAAATAAGGTATCTCTTCCTCATGATAGTTTATTTCATTACAGCGAGATGCCATAATCTTTCTTTCATCTAGTAACTGTCTCATCTTGACTCTAGCTTCTTTATATTGCTCATAGAAGATCTGTATCTCTAACTTTTGATTCTCAATACTCTTGTCTAGCTTGTACTTTTTCATTGTATGATATTTTCTCAAGTAAGTCTTTAAACTTTTCCAAATAAGAGATCTTTCTCTAATACCAATTTTTGGAAATAATGGAATGGTGTGTACTGAGAGGGGAGAGGTGAATCAATACCCTCAAATTTTTTATCACTTAACCTTAATCCTTTATGTAATCAATTGTATTACCAACCATATATGTTATTCTATCTTTGTGTATGTTATATCAAATCATAAACTCAACTAATATGTAAACATTCATAGAAACATTCATGAAATGTATAGACACATGACACAAGATTTGGTAACGCAAAAAACCCCTAGTAGAAGGTAAAAACTGTGGTGGAGATAAAACCCACAAAGATTCACTATACAGAATGGAAGGGGTCGGTTAAGACTTACAATTTTGATCACTTCTGATGATCTACCCTATTAGGAGTATTATGTAGAGACTGGTTAAGGTCTACTCTATTAAGAGCTTTAGCAACACTCTTTAGTGTGCACTCGGTTAAGAGATTTACAAAGGATTGTTAAATCCACCTTTCTCAAGGATTTCTTCTATTTGCTACACTTGTTAGAATGTAGTAAAAAATATTCAATGACCTAAGTATATGCAATCTACAATTACTGATTACACATCCAATAAAGATTGCATGTATATTTATCACCTATTGTGACTGATCAATACCTCTGTTCTGCTCGGTAGCCTTGAATCTGGTTCTTGATAACATGTTTATATTTTGTTGTTCTTCTGCATAAAACTCTTAGTTTGATCCATAGATGTGCTCCTCGTCTACAATCATCATCACACACATGTGTTCTGATAGATTACATATCTATTTATACAATGATTCTGACCTATATGAGTTTCACGTATTACAATGATAACTCTGTGATCGAAGGTTTACAACTTGACCTTAATCTCCTAGTTTGCATGTTTCTAATCAGTTAAACTGATTAAAATAATTACAATTACATTGCTTGTCCCTCAAGAAATGGATTTAAAGCTAATTAAAAAGCTAAATATTAAACACAAGTGTTTTATCTGACGTGGAAGTCAGATCCACATTTCTCAGGATTCTAACTATCTCTCGGTAGACTGGTGCTCGGTATGCTCTGTAGTATGTCGGGTTCCTCCGTATTTATTCTGTCAGGTTGCACTGTACTCTGCTTTTAGGGTTCCTCTCTTGGGTTTGCTTTGTTGGGTTACTTTGTCAAGTTCCCTTGTAACATTTTTGGGTTGCACTATGTCGTCGAGTTTGCTTGAACTTGTCTATCGGGCTGCACTAAACCTAACTTTCGGTGTTGGTGTTACTGATGGTTTCAAAATTGTTTTTCCTTTCATACTAATGGAAAAATATGTCTTCAAAAACCCTGGCCAAGGGAAAACCCCAGTGGGGATGGTACCCACAAATATGCACTAAAAGTATTATTTCCCTGTTAGGAAACCTAGCCTTGTTAGGAGATCAATATTACATTAGTACATTTCCCTGTTAAAGCAATATAGAACCCTGTTAA
Organism: Thuja plicata; assembly: GCA_018584345.1. NCBI lineage: Eukaryota > Viridiplantae > Streptophyta > Pinopsida > Cupressales > Cupressaceae > Thuja > Thuja plicata. The sequence goes on along the minus strand of MU227953.1, from coordinate 71,562 downwards.
AGGTATACACTGAGCTCACTACTCATACAATTAGAAATATGTCTCTCTTACAATGATTTATCAAAATGACATAAAAAATCATATTTTATGCTTAAGTAGTTCCAGTTGTAGCTCGCATCACCATCTGTTTGATTCTGACATCGCAATGCATCCATTCATTCGTTCGTATACATACCATACTTCGCTTCTCAAAAGCTCTTCATATATATATATATACACCCATTCGGCTCCCAAATATATCACAAAATGTAACCAACACTTATACAAAAAGTAATTACAAATTCAGTGATCATATGCTACCAAAATATAGGTAATGCCCAATCCAAATCCAACATAGCACATTTGGATTCTATGTTACACTCCCTCAATCATTGCGACCATTCAACTACTCTGTCTCATTGTATCGTTGTCTTCACATGACTTCAAACATCTGTGTCTTTCATCTCTGAACTCCAAAACTCAAGCGACCTTAACTGAAGGCCTAGCATACCCCAAAATAGCTTCTTCTAAGCTCGCATGTCTTCATTCATCATATAAAATGGTCGCTTCCTAAAACTGTACTCATGTACCCTATAAACTGCTTTCTAGACTTAGTCATTTTTACAAGCCTTAACTCCAAAAATGTGTTCCACTTTAAGCGATCATTTATAATTGATGTGTTGTCATAAATGACAACCCTAATGTGTTCCCGAACACTCTTGAATGAGCCACTTTCCAACATAAATATTTAACAAAGATGAATTATGTTCGGTGAAAGCATGAGTTACTTCGGAAAGGAATATCGGGGGAGGCTTAGTGACTATTTTATAAAAAAAAATGGTTTTTGAAGAAGTTGAAGCTTCTATCAGATAGATGAATTGTCCATCGAAATGAGAGGTTTCATCGATAAGAACAAATTTCCATGTTTTGTTCCAAAAATAACATGCAAGTATCGTTGGTCGATTGCATGAAGATTCTAACGTAGGGATTGTAAAAACATCGGAGGATAACTCAGTTTTCACTCAACCTTGCCAACATTGATTCCCTGGAGAGAAGGAGAATCTGAATACAAAGCACATTTGTTAATAAAGGCAGATTGAAAAAGGATGTTTTCGGTGGAGGCGCCAACAGATATATATATGCTCTGGTAGACATATTTGCTAAATTTAGAAGCATGGAATACAACCCATACATCCCTCAAAGCATAATGAAGGAGGATCCTTAGTACCCGCGTATGAAAAAGACACAAACATAAATATAAAGGATTTGAGAGAAGTATATCTCATGGAGTTCGATGTAATAATTGATTTCTATATTGAGATATGTACATTGATAAAACAACATACATATAACAAGAGGAATAGTGTCTCATCGAAACTACGTACTCCATCAAAATGAAGGTATCGAGTGAATAGAAAAATGTCTCACCGAAAATGTGACCATCGAACAGGCGGTATAGAATATTTCATCAAAATAAAAGGACATGAGGATTTCAATGAAGAGTGGAGAATCTATCAAAACAAAGGATGTTTTATCAAAACTTAAGTTACATCGAAAAGGAGATGATCGATGAAACATGTAAAACATCACATTGAAAAAATTGATTTCGATTGAGCATGATCATCGACGTAGGCCAAAAGGGTTACATCGAACTGTTAAGCTTCATCAAAATAAAGAGTGTCAATAAGACACATGAAGAAGTTTCTTTGAAATGCCATGAGAAATAAGAGGTGAACCTAATGTTTTGACAATATGCATGAAAAATATGGAAACCCGAACAGGGCATACAAACTGTTCGATGAAATTTTCTGGCATAAACATGTGTAGAATGTGAAGGCAAGAGATTACATTAGAATTGTATGACAAAATGCCTATATTGGTAGGCGACATATCAGATGCAAGAACAACAATAAAAATGCACTTGCTTTATTCAACTAAATGTGGTATCATCAAATACCTTGGAAGGCATTAATACACAATGTGAAGCACATACAAGATATGTTTGACAAAATGCTCGTAAAAGGTGTATGGACAAGCATTTATCAATATCAGATTTGATGAAGTCATTATGTGCATTATGGAAAAATTTTAAATAGGGTGTCACAAAATAAAATGAAACAGGCAGACACAAATATGGAGTCTCTGGTTCAGAACGTGAATGACAAAGAAATTTGGCAGGATTGCCTTAGAAGAGATTTATTGTTGATTAGTGCTATTCTGAAGTCAATTATGATGATGTTAATGACTGAAAAGGGATGGTTTTTTGTCTAAGGGGATTTGTTTTCAAACGATCTTATACAAACTATATTTTTATTGAGGGTGTTATATTTCTTTACCAAAGGACAAATTTGTTTACAAAACAGAAGGCCAAGAGTCTTGCTCTAAAAGTCACATGTCTTAAAAGGCAGTTGATTAGTTTATGGGGGGTCACTAATATGTTTTTTTGAATAGTCATGTTGTTTTGTATAAAAGATGTAACCATTCGGTAGGGTTCCTTGTGTTTATAAAAGGGAGTTCATTGATTGGAAATGGGGTGAGATTTTAGGAGTTGTGATTCAGATAAAAAAAGATAAGATGTAATACAAATTTAAGTTAATATAAAGATTCAATTAATTCTTTGCAATTGTGGTGTGGATAAATTTATTTTCAAGTTTGTTCTTTGAGATTATTAATTCAAGAAATTAATTGTTATTTTAAATTCTTGTGCAAAGGGGTTATTTTCTCTCATATTAATTTGAACATAAAGAAGCATTTGAGAAGTATTGTCCTTATATTTCTTCTCTGATCGACCTTCTTAAAGGAGATGTTAAACTCAATTAGACTGATTGGTGTGTTATGTATTTAATCATCCTGCATTAATAGAATTGAATAGTCGACAGATTTATCTAAGGGGTAAATTTAAAAATTCTCTCACAAAGTTACACATGAATATTTGAAGGAAGGTGACTTTGTACCAAATAACGATAAGGAGTTGATCTTATACATAAAGATATAGATTTCAAATAATAATAATTATCACTTTCAATAGGAGCAGATAGAAATAGAAGTAAATCAGATAATTGTGGAAGGATTAGTAGGGAAGAAAGTAGATAGTCAGAGATTAAATTAAAGGAATTAATTATATTTCAAAACTACATGTCCTTTTGAGGTAGAAGATTTGAGAAATATATAAGATAAAAGAATACTATCTTCTATAAAAAATATCAATTAGAAGATCAGTTGGTGAGAAGGTCTACCTGTCTAGGTTCTACAAAGCCTTAAGTGAAGAAGATTTCCAACCATATTTCGTTGATCCTATTTGTTGGCCAAGTCAATTGGAGAGTTTGAACACAAAGCTTGACATACTTTGAGAACTTTCTAATCTGTTGATTTAGGAACCAACACTCTCTCTCTCTCTCTCTCTCTCTCTCTCTCTCTCTCTCTCTCTCTCTCTCTCTCTCTACTAGACTCTCCTTTGTCCCTCTACCTGTCTCTTTCCCTTTCTCGTCGTCGCTCTCCATCTCCCTTGTCTCTATCTCTCCCTCCTGCACTTCCTATCCCCCAACCCATCTATCTACATTCTCCACTTAACAAAGAAAAGAATTACCAAAATTCTGAAGCTCTTAAAAGTGTTATATACTTTCTATTTCCTAGTAAGAAATTTACTTTTTACCAAGGTTCTAATTCAAAAGTTAAAAATCACGTGAGAAAATAATTATTTTGATCTATGTTATAACAATACATTAATTCTAATCTCTAGATTAAACCTCTTAATTTGATGTAATAATAAGTGAAAGGAGAATCTTTTAATAAAATTATTAATTAACATCAATTTAATAAATTCACAACTCTATAAAATAAACATTTAGGATAAACCATTCCCATTACATTTATGTCTCCTTTTTTCTACCACCATTTCTCCCATTTGTCTCCCTCTCTCCCTATTTTTCTCTCTTTTTGTATCTCTCTAATTCTCTATTTCCATTGTTATCTCACTTCTTTAAGAAATTTGCAGTGAGTTAAACCAAGGGTTAACTCACTATTTATCATTTTTCTGGGTTGGATCGTTGTGTTGGATGCTAAAAATGGTTTCTTGAACTTGCATGATTGTTGTTCCATTAAATTGACATGTGTAAATAATTAAAGCTGGAATGCGAAACAACTCAAGTTTAAATCACAGTCGTCAATACAAAGAAACCAACGATACTCAGCAAGATTCAAAATCCTTCCACCGAGCTCAATAAATTTTTTGTCACTTCAAACAAAACCTTGGGACCATCACACTGTCCATTCATCTCAGCTAACTAGCGAATACCCACCTTTTAGTTGACTTTCCATACACGTCACCGCTCGTTGACGCGGCGAAGGAGAAATGAAATCCCACCACGTCAATACATTCCACTTCATAATGAATTCCTAAGCACAAATAAATCACTCAGTAACGCGATGAGACCAAAGGAATCTCTCAACACGCCACCATGTGCCACCTTAGATGACATGACACGGCTTGATAACACGTGGAGACATGGGAAACATTACACTGCACCACCGCACAAGACCCACAACCTTTTAACCAATGAATTACACACATGCATTTATAAATGGGTTAAGTTGGCATGTAGGGGGAAAACACTTAAGGCACAAGGACTTAGGAAATAAATTTTTGCAAGATATAACAAATGAAATAATTGACCATAATAGGGGCAACCGATGGACGATGTAAACTTTAACAAAGTGTGTCGGTCAACCAATGTACGTTAACCCTTGAAACATAACACTTAAAGAGCTTCAACCGGGTAAACAAGTCAACACAAGAATAAAATTTGGCTCATATCAGAATTGGGTCTATTCTAAACAGGCTAATGAATTCAGTTGAGAGGTAGGGCTTAACTAAAAACATACATTCACAGGAAGAAAGTGGAGGAAAATGATTTGGTTTTTATTAGTTTAATCTTACTGAAAATATGAACAGTAAGGACTCGTGCCACATATCCATGGTTATAGAGTCAAATATCAAATGAACCCAACATTAGTTGTGCATACTCTTCTAGATGTTAGTACCTTACACAAATATTCAATTGCATCTAACCATGCATCATTCTTATAGAATCGTTGCTATTTTTTAGAACTATTGCAACATATAAACATGAATTTAATATTTTTCTTGATTTAATACCTTGTACTAATCAACTGTAACAATGAAATAATATGCTCTACAACAATTATACATAATTACCAGATTCATATAAGTGATTCAAGAAATGTTTAAATCTCTACTTTAGAGATCTTCATAATTACTCACACAATTGCTAACAAAAAGCAATAGACAAATACAAATCCGTAATTCAATCTACAAATGATATTTTCAATTAATTCCTTTAGAAATATTCATACATTTTATTTAATACAAGACTATGGCATTTCTATTTCTGCAAAAAGACCTATCACACAAACTATTCTACTTGTCCATGTACAAAGAATTTTTAGAACCCATAAGCTTGGCCTTGGTTTTCCTTTTATAGACACAAGGAATATTGCAACAAGCTACATACCATATCTCATATATTATGTTACCAACTGCCACTAATATGGTTAGAGATTTCTATGAAAAGGAAAATAAGGGAATTTTGATAGTAATCACTAACTTCAACAAGCATCCTCATTTTATAATAATGTTCAAACCACAGATTTGAGCCAATCTAAACTCTTCAATAGGCAGAAAAAGTTCACTCCCAACAAATCCACTACCTCAAAATATTAGAAGAAACACCAATATTGTGTTTTCTATATCATATTATTTCAACATTACATGTAGAGTTTTATATATAGAAATATTTGAAGATATCATGCCTAACACAAACATTCTAATTTATCACCTCAATTTATACTCATGAAATCACTACTATTTTCCCTGAATCACCATAATGCATCTAAAAGGATTTAATCTCTTCCTTGAAGAAAGCCCCCTTCCTTTGGATCCTAGCCTAAGTAGTTATCTTACTCACCATAAAGGCTCATTTCTTTATCAACCTAACGACGTGGACTTGAAACATCACTAGGACTCACTAGTAGTCATACTAACATTGATCTAGAAAGGAAATAGAACTGAAGGAAAATGCTTGAAAATAAATAGCATGAGTTCTAAACATGAATCGACAACTAAACATGACTAAAACAGATAATAGAAACATAGTTCTTAGCAAACAAACAAGAAGTTACTCTATTTTTCCTTGGCTGCGGGAACAGTCAAAGAACAGAATTCATGTGGCTGTAGGAAAAACTAAAGAAAAAAGTTCCAATGGATGAAGGAACAGTCACAGAACAGAGTTCTCACAAATAATTTACCATGAAATCAACAACACAAAGTAAAATGATTTTAGATTTATGGATTATTTCTCTCTCCAAACACTATTGTAACATGACTGGGACCAATGCTTAACCTATAGGGCAATAGAGTAAAAAAAAAACTATAAGACACGTCCAACTTATGTTTAACTTCTCAAAGAGACACAAGATTAAGATTACTGAATATGCCTAACATATATGTAATCCCACATAAATAGTATTATCATCAAATTTATACCATACATACACTTCTCACATTTATCAATTCAAGCATATCCAATCCTTTCCTTGAAATAAATCATGAGAATGATAAACTCGCATCCGCATGATGGAAGGATGAACAAGAAAATACTTTATTCTGTTCATATAAGAATTTCAATACAACATAAAGAAAATTAGACTAATCATATGGATCTGTAAACCAATGAATCCATTATACCATATTATCCAACATGTCTCATAATATCAACCTATAAAACCCTCAAAATTAACACTATTTCTATTATGCTATCTATGAATACAAAAATTTGGGAACCTTCAACAAATGATCCTAGAATTTGTTATATAAATTGGGGGATGCAACAAGCTTCAAATCATTTGTTGGAATCTAATCAAAACATAGATTTTATTCCTAACATATCTCAGCAAAGAAAACAAGCTTGCGAGACAAACCAAATCAAACAAGTTTTCCCTTTTTAATAACCTTGGTTGACGGGCAATATCTGAGGGCTAATTCTGTAAGGAACTCTACATCAATAAAGACATCTGACACTATTAACTTGGCCAAATTCAAATCCTAGGGATTTGATGTTGGAGGGTCTATAATTATGTTATTGGAAAAGTAATAAAACAAAACTCATCCCGAGGCATCAGAGATTGGATTCCTACACCTAAAACAATCACCCCTCCATTCATGTTCATTTGTAGATAAAGCGTTGGTAGTCTCGGGTAATAATTCAACAAAATCTTGTCAATAAGCCCTAGTTTTCCCCTTTTTAGCATAACCAAACCTATAAGTAGACGTAGATACATTCTCTTGATTCGTTTCTCCTAAATCTAATTCGATAATTAACAAAAACTAGAAAAAAAAAAACCACTAAAAAGATTTCTCGAGAACGGAGAGAAAAAATACTTAAAAGTTCATGAAAATACCCCCAATAGCATTAGACGCTATGTAATTGTGTTCGTGCACCTTGAACCCTCAATTGAACAACTCTAACTGCGATTGTGCAGAATGAGAAACACAATCTCAAATTTTTTATTGCAATTTAGGAATTAACATGGCCAACATTTCAAAATTAACGTCACATGGTTCAACTATCAACTCGACTAGTCATGCTATAATCCTTTAAATCATTGAATCTCAGGCATTGATCTCCATCTTGGTCGATGAGCATGGAGAGTCACACAACTTCAACTAATACACATCAACAACACACTATTACATCAGCCCCATATGGTGATCACCCACTAGTCGTAACCCATACAACTGCGCTTGCAACAAACGGTTGTGGGTCCATTCAACATTTCTTTCAAGAATTTCCCAGACACATGTCAACTCCTCGCAAATCCACGAGCCAATTGAGTAACCCACATAAAGTGTCATAGTGTTGCGACATAGCCAACCTGGGTTATCAATTCATTTCATCACAAGCTCACGTACATTTTCTTTAACTATAATTTAGGCCTGTGAGGACGTGAGGCAAGAGGTCTTCAATAGGTGTCAGTACTTCACTCAATCATGACATGCAACTATACCAATTTTTAAGTCATGAGGATGTAACAACACTTTTATCACCGCCCATAGACTGCCACGCAGCCTCGCAACCACTAGATGTCATATGTCTTAACTATCGTGAGGACACGATACAACAACCTTGCAACATTTAGTCGTCTAACTGCAACCTCATAACATATTTTGCTAAAATAACTTAACCTCCACAAGGGTGTGATAAACACCTTAAGCACAAATTTAAGCACATGCAAAAAATAAGGGGTAGGTTACCATGAACAAGGAAAATAGTAAAGTGCTAGGATAAGACATCAGAGATATATGGGTAAAATGACATTAAATCAAAAGAATATCCTAACCATGAACACACCAGGAAAATCAAGAATGATGGGTGATAAATAGACACTTTAACATAGCGCTTAAGTATGCACCCACTCGTTCAATAGATATGCATGTAGGAGTCAATGTAGGCACAAATATCAGAGAAAATACAGATGTCACATAACGCCTAAATTTGTGTCAGACTTTTTTTCTAGGCGCCATGATTGCCATGAGCAGCGATGTGATGCAGAGATGTCTACTCTTCCCTAAAGGAACCCAACTCAACTTAAGGATTCTACAAGTGTCTTGGAGCTCACTCAAGGAGTTAGTCTCAACTCAAGGGTCAAATAGAGTGCTCTGACTTTAGACAACCTATAAAGGATAAAATGATGTTAACAGAATAAGAGTGTTTTGATACTCAAATCACTTATCACCTTACATTTAATGTTTATAGTGGAGGGATAAATAAGACATTCCCCTTTATTCTCAAATGCACAAAGGAAGGACCCAAATTGATCAACCCAAAAAGGATCAATGCATAAATGAATCAATCTATTGGAAATAAGAATAAAGATGGAGATCCTAGGTTTCCCTCTTAAAATGTGTTTTGAAATGAATGTAAATGTGTGATAGATTTAGAATGATTAAGAATTTGAATTGAAATGGAAGGGAGAAATGCACTAACCTTGAAATATTGCAGATCAAAGAATGTTGTTTTCTGAGGTCTATACTCTATTTCTGGAAACACTGAAGTATGATCTAGAACCGGAACGCAGAGATGAACAAAACCCATAAATATTTTTTTGATCCGATGTCGTCTTATGAAAAAGGTTGACCTTGACCCATAAATGTCAACCCTGACCCAATAATGTCGACCTTGACCTATATAGGTTCGACAGAAAATCTGTTTGCGGAGCCCAACAAAAATCTGAAAAGGGTATCTAGATCTAAGTCCAAATCCGCAGTCTTGAACCTGTACCTGCAAGAAAAATAGATTTGTTTTTTGGAGGGAGGGGTTTTCCTTAGTCAAACCCCGATTTAGGAATTAACCTTGAAATCAATAAAGTATAGAATGCTAGCAAGTAGTAGAATTAAATCTAACATTGAAGCTATGATATTAAATAGATATGTAATTGTAATTCAAATGTAAGCAAGTATGTAAATATGAAAGCATCGACTTTAGAAACCATAAACCTCCATGATTTTATGCTTGGAATCCACCTTGAAGAGATGATGAAAGAGTCTTGAGGATGCACAAAGGATCTTGAAGGAAGATCACACCATCATGATGGCTAGATCTAGGGTTTGAATGATGAATCTTGAATGCTTGAACCAAATCCCTTCAAAGGCTTGAAAACTTGAATCGTTGATCTTCAATGGAGAAATTTAATGCTTGAGAGGAAGAATTGAACACATTGAAAGCTTGAGAACATATAGAACAATGGTTGCTTGAACCTTTTTCTTCTTGACAAAATCTTGGTTAGAGCTTTTTGCACTTAAAAGACTTAGAGAATATGAGAGAGAAAGGCTTCCTTTTATATGAAATTAGGGCACAATCTTCTAAGGAGGCTGACATAGGAGAATTAAATTATAATTATACCCATGCCCCTAGAATAGGACCTATATTAAATATAATTTAGGATTTGCCACTTTGGAACCCAAAACAGCCGACCCGGAAGCGGGAAATAACTTTTTGAAAAGACCAACATCTGGATATTGTGAGACTCCAAGATTTGAACCCTGGGTCAAGGTCAAGGTTGACCTTGACCTAGGTCAGGGTAAAGGTCAACCTTGACCTAGGTCAGGGTCAAGGTCAACATAGACCCAAAAGGTCAACCCTGACCTTGAGGTTAAAGACCTCAGATCTGCAGTCCAGAATGCAGAAATTAGGCTGGAAAGAAGTGGAAAGAGGGACATAACAAGGGGAAAGCTAGGTCAAGATCAGGAACCCATTCAAGGTGCTTGATATGACCCCAAAAAACTTACTCAGAAGGCTAAACCATTCTACCATGGAAGTGCTTCCATTTTACGACTATACATTTAGCCCCCACTTTAGCGGAAGTATGGAAATCGAACATGCTTGCGATAAAGTTAGAAGAAAGACTTTGGTGGATCGCAACGAAGTAGAATATCACTAAGTCAAGGACATGAGCCCCTAGATCAAGGATTCTAACTCAACATACATGCATAAAGATATGAAAGTAAAGAGCAATCAATCATAGAAAACATACATGATTATAAAAGCAGGACAAGAGCAACACTATAGATAACATAGCTTCATGATCTAATCCTACTAGCATGAAAGAAAAAGAGAGAAAAGGGAAAGTGATTACCTCACCTAGTAAAATTCCCACCTTACTATGAATCACCAAGGAGGGAGAGCCCAACAGGTTCACCCATAAACTGTGCTTGTAATTGTAAATGCGTCTTCTGACGGCTTTTAAAATATCCATAGATCCACATTCTTGTATCACTATGGAATATAAAATGTGTCCATTCAGGATTTAGCAGCTTATGTGCATTACCTTTCAAGGATTTATCATATTGTAAAATAAAAGGGTGTGTATCTCTTCAGGATTTAGCAACTTATGTGCATTACCCTCCAAGGATTTAGCAAAAATAAAAGTAAAAATGTGTCTCTTCAGGATTTAGCAACTTATGTGTGTTACCTTCCAAGGATTTAGCAAAAATAAAAGTAAAAATGTGTATCTCTTCAGGATTTAGAAACTTTTGTGTGTTACCTTTCAAGGATTTAGCATGTTGCAAAATGTAAATTAATGTAAAATATAGTACAAGGGAGACCCTATACATGCCCCCTCCTTATCATGACTACCCACTAGGAAGGATAAGGAAGAGAAAAGAGGATACCTACTTCACAAGGTAAGGAGATATCCAGCTTAACAACAATGTATACCATATTCTTAGCAAAGAGCCTTGACCCTTACATCCAAGAACATAGATAATCATGA
>MU227953.1:43138-58743 GCA_018584345.1 Thuja plicata | reverse complement strand
GAATCACCCATAATGGCTTCATGAGGAAGAGAGTAATCAACATCCAAATCCAAAGGTTCATCCCAAAGAGGAGGATTATCCTCCCTATCAATAAAGCACATTGTAGGAGCACCTAAAGCTTGATCCCCAAAGGGGGAAGAATTATATTCTAAAGTAGGTTCATAGAAAAGACATATATTAGGAGAAGAATTAACATCTACCCCTAACTCATTTCTATGGTAAAGGTCAATTGAAGAGATTGTAGAGGAGGAAAAAATTGGAATAGGATCAATGGAGATCTCATTCAAACCAATTTCATCCTCACTTCCATGTACCTCATTAGGGTATCTATCCTCTTTAGCAACAAAAGCCTCATCAAAGTATTCAAAACAAAAATCATACATGTTGAACACAATGAAAAATGTAAATGTTTTTGTATTTTTAAAGAAATTTTGTGATTTTTATGAATTTTTAAATATAAATTCAAGAGCATAAAAGAAAACCTAATTCTATATGCATGCAAGATCTAATATGAAATGTAAATCTAACACCAAGGAAAAGAAAGAGTTGTCTATCACGGGTTCACCAAAATGTAAAAGGTAGAAAATGATGTTAATAGAATAAGAGTGTTTTGATACTTAAATCACTTATCACCTTACATTTAATGTTTAGAGTGGAGGGATAAATAAGACATTCCCCTTTATTCTCAAATGCACAAAGGAAGGATTCAAATTGATCAACCCAAAAATGATCAATGCATAAATGAATCAATCTATTGGAAATAAGAATAAAGATGGAGATCCTAGGTTTCCCTCTTAAAATGTGTTTTGAAATGAATATAAATGTGTGATAGATTTAGAATGATTAAGGATTTGAATTGAAATGGAAGGGAGTAATGCACTAACCTTGAAATATTGCAGATCAAAGAATGTTGTTTTCTGAGGTCTATGCTCTGTTTCTGGAAAAACTGAAGTATGATCCAGAACCGGAATGCAGAGACGAACAAAACCCAAAAATATTTTTCCAATCCGATGTTGTCTTATGAAAAAGGTCAACCTTGACCAATAAATGTCAACCCTGACCCAATAATGTCAACCTTGACCTGCACAGGTCTGACAGAAAATCTGCTCGCGAAGCCTGACAGAAAGCCGAAAAGGGTATCCAGATCTGAGTCCAAATCCGCAGTCTTGAATCTGTACCTACAAGAAAAAGAGATTTTTTTTTTGGGGGGAGGTGTTTTCCTTAGTCAAACCCAGATTTAGGAATTAACCTTGAAACCAATAAAGTATAGAATGCTAGCAAGTAGTGGAATTAAATCTAACAATGAAGCTATGATATTAAATAGATATGTAATTGTAATTCAAATGTAAGCAAGTATGTAAATATGAAAGCATGGACATTAGAAACCATAAAAATCCATGATTGTATTCTTGGAATCCACCTTGAAGAAATTATGAAAGAGTCTTGAGGATGCACAAAGGATCTTGAAGGAAGATCACACCATCATGATGGCTAGATCTAGGGTTTGAATGATGAATCTTGAATGCTTGAACCAAATCCCTTCAAAGGCTTGAAAACTTGAATCCTTGATCTTCAATGGAGAACTTGAATGCTTGAGAGGAAGACTTGAACACCTTGAAAGCTTGAGAACATATAGAACAATGGATTCTTGAACCTTTTGCTTCTTGACAAAATCTTGGTTAGAGCTTTTTGCACTTAGAAAACTTAGAGAAAATGAGAGAGAAAGGCTTCCTTTTATATGAAATTAGGACACAATATTCTAAGGAGGCTGACATAGGAGAATTAAATTCCAATTAGACCCATGCCCCTAGAATAGGACCTATATTAAATATAATTTAGGATTTTCCACTTTGGAACCCAAAATAGCCGACCCGGAAGCGGGAAATAACTTTTTGAAAAGACCGACATCTGGATATTGTGAGACTCCAAGATTTGAACCCTGGGTCAAGGTCAAGTTTGACCTTGACCTAGGTCAGGGTAAAGGTCAACCTTGACCTAGGTCAGGGTCAAGGTCAACATAGACCCAAAAGGTTAACCCTGACCTTGAGGTTAAAGACCTCAGATCTGCAGTCCAGAATGCAGAAATCAGGCTGGAAAGAGGTGGGAAGAGGGACAGAACAGGGGGAAAGCCAAGTCAAGATTAGGAACCCATTCAAGGTGCTTTATATGACCCCAAACCACTTACTTAGAAGGCTAAACCAATATATCATGGAAGTGCTTCCATTTTCCGACTATACACAACCAACACCTCAGACATTTTGAACAAACTCACTTCTTTTGATCTCTTATTCCAACTTCTCTTAACATCACACATCCATCCCAGGTTTCACTATCTAGGCTTCTCCAAATGTACCTAGAGCCTCCAATTTATCAAATCTCCATGTAAAACTTCCACCTTTATTCTAACACCTGAACATGGTCAATGCACCATGTTCCACCAGCCCTCCAATCCTGGTCAATAGTTATGCAACACAATCCACTCCATTAGGCCTCTTTCCTTGTAGCCTTAACCAATGGGTTTTCCAAAGATAAATCCAATTTTCCCCAAGAAACCCTCAAACCTAAAGACACATTTAGACATCCTTTTCAAAGTTACATAACATAGTTCCAAGGTTCATGTTACTCTTTTGGACCAAATACCCAAATTGTACTACAATTGGCCCTCATTAGCCCTCCTATTACAAAGAAAATACTAACTCCTTCATCCCCAAGCCTCCCAACCTAGAAAAAGAGTTGAAACATCATCCCAAACAAAGTATTTTCAACATTACAAGAGGTAATACCAATATCCTCTACCCAAACCACAAAACCCTCCTTCCTAGGTGCTCTAACCTAGGTTTTTACCAAAATCACCTCTCCAAACACTACCAGACCCTCTCAGTGGATCTAACACCTTATAATGGTTGTGTATTGACCTTGTATGTAATAAAATGTGGCCCTCCATCGGGTAGATCCTACATCCCTTACTGTTCCAACCAATCTGCATCCTTCAAACAACACTTTATCTCCATCAGAGACCTCTATCTTCCATCCTTTGCTTATCCCTGCACACAAACATCTAATGGTACATATAGTATAGGGATAGGCTTCTCCCACAATCCACAGTAACTACAGAAAGTGGGAGAGCCTAGGTGCTCATTGAAAATTCAAACCAAATTACTGATTTCACAACCAAACTGTCTAGAACAGTCAGCAATAAGACTGAGATTCTTGGCTTTAAAACTTCACAAACAATATAATATTTGCATAGAGTTAACTAAAACTTAGAACACCATCAAAATTATACATATCCTATCAATATAGCATCAAAATAAAGAGTTTAACAGTAAAAACACCATACTGTGTCCTCACAGGCAGAGAATAGACAGTTTGCATAAATTAAAGTTTATTGATTTGTAACTTCATTACAATGTTTCCCTTCGACCCCCAAATCTCTCTCTCCATTCCACCAATATTCATCCACTCACATGGATTCAATACAAATAGATTCCCAACAAACAAAAGACCAATTGCAACTAACTGTCTAAAAATAGTCCCTAACCGACTGTCATAACAAAGTATGACCAAAATAGTGTTGTCAAGCCGACAACCAATGTTGTCAACTCGACTACATGAGTCTAATGCCCATACCAATGACTTTTAAAAGGTTTAAACTATATGTTATATAGAAAGTGTACCTACCAAGAACAACACTAAAACATGAAAACATTAAGGTTAGTTATTAGAAACAAGATTTAAAGTGTTAGCATATTTTAAATGAAATCTAAAGACAAGAACTTTCACCAGAACCTTCGATGAGACAAACAAGGGCACCTAATGCCTTGTTGATTTTCTCTTAGAGATGTATGTGGGTGTGCTCTCCCAACACAATATCTAAATCCCACTTGCAATGCATAAAATATAAGCTAATAACTCAAGAACAAGTATAGGGAACTTGTCTCAAGCTTTCACCATTGATGAAGATGAAGATGCAAAAACTAAACTAGAATGATATGCAAGATACAAAGAAACTAAGATTCATTCACCATTAATCCTAAGATGTGATATCTAGATTTGCAAATGAACTAAAAGCATGGAAACATGAATATGAACTAAGAATTCAAAAACTAAACTAGCATGATAACTATTCATAAAATGGAGATGATTTTCTCTTGGCAAGAGCCTCTATTTATAAATTTTTGGAAGGAAGGAGAGGGCTTGAATGAGGTGGATCCCATGTGGCATCCACATAGGTGCCACATGAGGGACACATAAGTCATGCAAGAGGCCAAGTTTTCTCACACGTGTGAGTAATTTGTGATGTGATGGGTCAAGGTGTACTTAAAGTACATATGTGAAGGATCTTATAAGAGGTGTAAGAGTTTTAGTCCAATGAAACACTTTTAGAAAGTCTAAGAAAGTGTCATCAAGGTTGTAAGAAACCTTGTTGGCACCAAATTAGAATAAATTTTAAAATTCAAATTTAGAAATTTTCTCACACATGTGTGAGAAAATAATAAAGACTAATATGTGTAGGAATCCTGAAATTAGCCTAATTAACCTTAGTTAATTAGTGAGTAGGTCTATTTGGTGAGAGTGATATGAGGTAGGGTAGGATCTAGGTTCAAATTAGTTTAATCCAAATTAAATTTAGATTAATTATGGTTTAGTAGAATTAATTCATGTGGAGGAATAAATAAATTAAATAGATAGAAGAATATAACAAATATAATTAATTAAAATTAACTATAATGTTATGGTTGTTAAGATTAGGCTGAAAGCCAATCTCCCAAGATCACCTGCATGCATGACAGTTACAAGACAGAAGCAAAAGACAGAAGAGAGAAGAAGCTATGGCGTCCAAAAAGCCAGAGAGTTGAAATCCATGTTGCAAGAAAAGAATTTCTATTAACAACAATACTGAATATAATCTCGGTTAATGAAATACAAAGAGGTGAGTCCTTATAAAAGGATACTGAAACCCTAAAAGGGAAACCCTAAAGAAATAGAAAGTTGCCTAAGTAACTTAAGCATAGAGTAAATAGACTAATAATTAAATGATTTAATTATTAGCTATACTAGACTACTCTAACACCCCCCTTAAGTGTAACTTAGGGAGAAGCAAAACAGCTAAACTACTGCAGAAAGCAGGAAAGATGGGTCCCGGCAACAAGGCCTAATCAGGTACCCAAAACAAGAAAGCAAACTAGATGAAGGAAACTAAGCCTTCAATCTAGGGAAAAGATGTCCCGGAGAAAGGAACAAGAATGAGCAAGAAACATCTCCGAAGCAAGGAACTGTAAACTCTGTCAGGAGAAACTGCTGGAACCCCCACTGAAGTGCATGACCAGGTAGAGAAGACAAAGTCTGAAGAGCTGATCAGTCGAATCAGGAAGCAATAGAACCGACAGGTGAACCCCCCCATAATGCTGAACTGGGAGAGGTGACAGGAACACTGAAATGCAATGCCAGAAACATCTGCAGAAGAAGAACCAGGGACACCAACAGTGCAATAGAAGTACACACACAGGATAAAGGGCGGTGTCATCGACATACAGCATGGGCTAATGTCATGGAAGGTACACTCACTTGATAAAGGTGGATGCGCCTAAAATGGCATAAGCATCATAACCCCCCATGGCACTTTATAACAGAGTGCGATTACAAAAACCATACAAGGTGCTCAAAATCTCAGAAATGCAGAAGTAGGCACTTTATCACAATGCGTTTATAGAATAAAAATGCATCAGAAGGAGCATACAAGCTCAGAAGTCAGAAAGAAGAGTGAACCAGAAGTACAGTAGAAGAGATCCCAGGACCTGTAAGCCCAAGCAATCCACCAGAGTGCATAAACTGCCAAACTCAGAGGAGAGAAAACCTGGAGTAGAATCTATAAAAAATACCCCTGCAACTAATAGAACACTGAACCAGCTTTTCGACGATATCTGGTTTGCCAAAAACGGAGTCCGGATGAGCCAGTTATGACTCCCGAAAGGCAAAACCAAACATCGGACTTTAACAGAAAAAAAGGCTGTCAAAATAGCAGAACCCAAAACCCTAACCCCCATCATCGGAAATTTCTTGAAAAGAGCTTTCCGACAGTATATGGAAGTTAGAAAAAGACCCCCGTATGCTCAAGATAGAGCAAAAACAGCGATAAGGGGTCAAAAATGCTCCAGAATGCTAGAAATAAGCCCCTCGAGCTAAAAAAAGTGGGCCCCCGGGCGCATGGCGCGCTCAAGGGCTGAAGACCGGAGCACCTGGTCATCGATATGACCGGCTGTAACATGTATAAGCCTGCGGGGGCTAAAGAGAACCGCGCCACCAGCCGAGTGGTGGCCGCCGGCTGAGCGGCGCGGACAGCTGAAGCAGGGCGGCGCAGGGGTCTGGTGGGGCGGTGCGGGCCGCGGAACGGGGACCGGATCTGCGGGGAGGCGGCGGGGGCCGCAGAGCGGGGAGACGCCTAGGGAGGCGGAGCAGCCGCAGGGGCGGCGGAGCTGAGTGGGCCGCAGGGGCGGCGGGCTGGGAGGAGCCGGAGGCAGCGGGCGACAGAGTAAAGGGAGCCGGAGGAGCCAGTGGGGGCGCTGCCGGCGGGGCCGGGCCGCGGTGGGGCGGTGGCGGTGCGCCGGTGGTGCCAATCCAAATACATTGGCCATGTTTTTTAAAACCAAAAAAATATTAAAAAATTATTTTTTTTTATTTTTTTTTTTAAAAACGTGCCCGTACGGCCCTAGAAGGGCAAAAAAATTTTGCCAGAGGCTTCGGTGTCCAAATCGGACAAGTCTTATATGAATTTTGGGGTTTTTGGGCCTTCTAGACGCAACCGTGAGGTCGGTTTTTGTCCAAAGTGCCTCAAAAATCAAAGACCCCCAGAACCAATGAAAAATGCTAGGAAAAGCTGGAGAACTTCAAACCCTCACTTGCTTCAACAGAGAATGAACAGTCGGCTGCAGGAGAGCTCTGATACCATGTTAAGATTAGGCTAAAAGCTAATCTCCCAAGATCACCTGCATGCATGACAGTTACAAGACAGAAGCAAAATACAGAAGAGAGAAGAAGCTATGGCGGCCAAAAAGCTAGAGAGTTGAATTCCATGTTGCAAGAAAAGAATTTCTATTAACAATAAAACTGAATACAATCTCGGTTAATAAAATACAAAGCAGTGAGTCCTTATAAAAGGATACCGAAACCCTAAAAGGGAAATCCTAAAGAAATAGAAAGCTGCCTAAGTAACTTAAGCATAGAGTAAATAGACTAATAATTAAATGATTTAATTATTAGCTATACTAGACTACTCTAACAATGGGAATATTAATTAAATTAATATAAGGATGATTTTGGACGTCTACATTTTGCCCCTCTTTGATGCGGCGTTGAAAGTGGCGTTGCGTCAAAGAAAAGAAAATAAGATGCCCCAGAAAGGCCAGGAAAACCTAAGGCGACGAGGGTACAGAAGTGTTCCCCCTTGAGAAAATAATAGGAAAAAATT
Source organism: Thuja plicata (assembly GCA_018584345.1). NCBI lineage: Eukaryota > Viridiplantae > Streptophyta > Pinopsida > Cupressales > Cupressaceae > Thuja > Thuja plicata. The sequence continues at coordinate 51,275 of MU227953.1, read as the reverse complement.
AAAAAAATTCTCAAAAAAGGCAGGAAGAGGGGGAAAAAACCAATTGTATGGCATGTCCAAAAGAAATGGAGGAAAAAAAATGGGGACCGGGATGGGAAATGGGGAGAAGGACAGAAGAAACGGGTCCCAAGGGACTATAAATAGTCCATTGGGGCCCAAAGAGAAGTCATTTTCATTCATGAAGAGAAAAAAGATGGAAGAAGAGAGAAGAGATGGCGACTATTCGAGAGTGTGCGCAGCTTGGAGAGTGAGTTAGGACACATCAGCGGCCCGCAAATGCAGGACCACCAGTGAGTAGTCGAAGACCTCTCTGTCCTTTATGAATTTAATTTTTAATTTTTAATTTTTAATTTTGCATTTATCACGCCCAAAAAGTGCTCCAAATCAGTCCGCAACGAAGATGACGATCACCTGACCGCCATCTGCGCAGATGATGATCGACAGATCACCCTCTTTGCAGACGGGTGATCGGCGATCGTTGTCTGCATAGATGGAGAACGCACAATCACCGTCTGCGAGGGTAGGGGAGACAAAAAGGGGGGTGGAGACGACGAAGTAGGTTCATTGTCTGGGCAGAAAAGAGGCGGAGGCTTAAACTGTCATCTCCGCAGATCGGCGGCTGCAAAGAATCGTTGTCTGCACGGGTAAATAGGCGTCTCCCTTGATTGACCCCAAAATAGATGAAAAAGGAGGAAAAGTAGAGGAAAATGGATCTGGGGGCATTTTTCGATGCCCCAGATCAAGAAAGAAAGCTATCTAATTTCTGACATGGGTATTTGGTGGATGCAGGAGGAGATGATTTCTTTCCGGGCTAGAGAGAGCTATCCAACGATGATGGCACTAGCGCAGGAGCTGATGGCTAAGGAGTGGGGAGTGGTTACTTTGTGTGGCCTAGAGCATGTTCATCTCTAGCCCCACTTGAGAGTGCATAATGCATTGATGTCTGCACTGATTGAGAGGTGGCATAGTACCACCTCTAGCTTTCACTTCCCCACAGGGGAAGTGACTATCACACCGCACGACATGTGGCAGATCTATAGAGTACAAATTTGGGACTTATTCCTGAGTATTTCTTCAAGGGGTCAAAGCCACATATGGAGGTGGCATTCGAGAGGGCATATGTAGACATTCCCACTATACGACAGTGGATGTCGTGGGTAGGGGTGATGGCGGCACGACCATGGCTACGACGGTTGGCATTATGTTTAGCCAGGTTGATAGGAGGACGGATGATGTCGGATCATTCAAGGGAGGGATTCCCTATCATTTGGGAATGAGTTCTAAGAAGCATGGTGGAGGATAGACAACAGTATTGTTGGGCCTATACCATCTTGGGACAACTTTACTATGATCTTCACATGTGCACCTACCGTAAGGGTAGGGCATTAGGAGTAGGTTATAATTTATTACTGGTGTGCGCATGGGAGCATATAGTTGTCATATTCCCTATTCGTACTTAAGAGACTAGAGAGGCTTATGCGTCATTTACATGCAGGTACAGGCTGCCTATTAGTTACGAGTCTACAGACTCAATTGGGTATTGGCGTAGGACCTTAGATGAGATGAGCGACATCCAGTGGGCGCCATATGTAGGATGCGAGTCATGGGGCCATCAGGTCCCACAACAGGATGGGGATGGATATGCGGAGGATGATCATTATGACTCCTACTATTTGAGATTTGTACTGATTGAATATTGGCTGATAGGACGCACGTCCTATGTCATATGCAAGTACATGCCTTCGAGGGTACAAAGGAAGATGGGACATGTTCAAGAGGTCGTGCTGGATGGATTTCCACATCCTTTGGTGACTCGGGAGGTGGGTAGTATCTGGGGGATCAAAGTTGACATACGGGGAGCTCGGGAATCATGGATGGGCATGCCAGGGGTGACATTGGTCAGAGTACAAGAGTCACTACAGGACACAAGAGTAGTGTCGACATATGCACAGTGGTGGGCTACTCACAGGCCTATCAAATTGACTATTCCTGGAGTGCTACAGGCAGATGAACAGCCTAGAGAGGGAGAGGAGGGAGGAGGACAGGATGGCGATTATGATGATGAGGGAGGAGATGGAGGAGGGGTTGGGGGGAGGAGAGTCTGGATGAGAGTAGATTTCCAGAGGCGATGAGGATAGGTAGAGATACCCATAGGGAGACAACCACGACTGATCCACAATATACAGGGATAGGGACAGGGGCCACCAGGGGGCTACATAGCCCAGGAGGTTCATGACATAGTAGTGGCAGAGAGAGACATCCTGTAGATAGAGATGCAGAGGGTATAGGTACTACTGGCTATATCTCAGGTGACTGGGAGTAGCACACATGCAGAGATCCTTAGACTATAGGGATTGTTGGCCACAATGAGCAGTTTATAGATGGAGATGACCCGAGTACAGGGGGCATTGGTGGAAGAGACAACACGTGGAGATGGGGCACAGAGGGAACTAGATCTTCTACGTGCCCGGGTGGATAGCGGAGAGTTTTGTATGGGGGACAGGAGGAGGGGGCAGGAGAGGAGCTGGCAACCATGTCAACACAGTTAGCAGCTTTGACAACACAACGAGATGTTGCGCAGAGATGAGCACAGAGTTACAGGGCAGAGCCAGAGATAGCTCGTCAGGAAGGTACAACTGGAGGTTTTGGATAGGTGCTAGAAGATGCATTTGCAACACACAGGGAGGCTGGTAGGAGAGGACGAGAGGCCATATACTACATGTGCCTATATCACAGAGCCATGCCGAAGGGAGAGCAGGAGCCAGGGTACTCGGAAAGGTCTATATCCCATAGTATAGGGCGGGATTCCTAGGGATCAGTGGGGTTACCACCTCGTTCTAGCAGGGGTGCGGGGCCATCACAGCCACCATGATGACTCTTTCAGATCATTTTTGATACACATTTTGTATGAGATTATGAGACACTGATGTATGATGGACAATATATATAAATGAACTTTTATGGTGATGATCTACTTTATGTTGTGATATGATTCTATGTGATGTTTATGCATGATGGATATGATGTGTTATGATTCTATATGTTTATGATTGACATGCAGGATGAGATGAATTTATATGATTATGATGACCTATTTGTGATGCAGGGATGAGATGCATATGATAATGTGTAATGCTTATAGATGGATGTATATTGTGTAATGATGCAATGTGATGATATATAAATGAACAATGAGTAATGAGTCGATATGTAATGAAATTAAATGATTAATGACTAATGAATGGATGTAATGGAATTATAATGATTAATGATTAATGAATTAACAATGCAACTATGCAACTATGATGATTAATGATTAATGAATGGACTGAATGGATAATGATTAACAAATTAACCTAATGAATGTAACTAATAATACAATGCAATGAAATGGATGAATGCAACAACTAGATGAATGTAATGCAAAATGGAATATATGAGGACAATGTTTTTGTGTGTATCAAATAGGTCCAATAAAATCACTTAGGTAGCTGGATAGGGGGGATAAATAGAAACCTTTCCAAGAGCAAAATGCAAAGTGCAAAATGACCAAACTAAAATGTAATCCTAACTACATGATGACAGTGGGATTTATACTGTGTTAATGTTGGAGAGAACACCCTAGTTTGATTTTGCAAAAGGAGGTATGCACCATGTGCTAGAAAACACAAGTGACATGGTTCCTTTGCGTGGACTGGACTCTCAGACAAATAGGTTGCTAGGAACAAGAATGCAAGATATCAGGTATGATGAGACCTATGAAATTTTTCTCATGAGGAGATGCAATACACCCAAAAAATTTTGGGGATTTGGGATGCTTGAATCCTTCCCCCAATGAGGCATACATAGTCATAACTAAACATCAAACATAAATGCACTAACAATCTATGACAAGAAGATCATACCACAAATGACACATATTCCAACAGGTACTCACCATAATGAACCAAGATATGAAAGATCAAGGCTGTCATGAGAAGGACACATTGAAACACAAGATAAAATCAACAAAAAAGGCATCCTGACCAAGCGATCATTCAGTCCAAAAGTTCTTTCCATGAACAAATTTGATGTGAGGATTGATACAAGAGCCGACACCGGAAGGATGCATCCTGATGGGCAAAAGATTGATTAATTGAAATGGGAATTCGCTGGCAATTTATTGTGGATAGAACGAAACTAATAAAGTCAATCTATTTGCTGATTTGTTGGAAACGTTCATGGTCACTATGTTTGGAATAAAGCTCAGTGTTGATGGGGTAAGCTCAGTCATGCGGGAATGCGATTTTATTGTGGAAGTGGAAAGCAGTCAGGGGACTACCTGCACAGATATGGGTAGTGAAGTTATTATGGAAGGTGATGGAGGTTGTATGAAATGTGGGGGAAATAGATGGTGGATCTGACTACACATGGTGCCTGAGATAGGTTTTCACCATGGTACTTATCCATTGCGCCACCGAAGTGGTTTTCACAAATGGACGAATTTATTTCTCTTTCTCTTTTTTCTTTTTCTTTTTATACTTTTGCATTCTTTTATATTTTTATGCTTTTTTGAATTTTTTGAATTTTTTTATTTTTCTAATTTTTTTATTTTCTAATTTTTTTGGATTTTGATAGTTTTCTGTTGTACAATGAATTGTTGAAGGATCAATCATAGAAGTGCTTGAGATGTATGATATTTACAAGATTAGGGATCGAATCTCCCTCTGGTGTAGCAATCTGATAAGCGTTGGACCCAAACTTTGTTGTGATTATGAAGGGCCCCAACCAATTAGGTTCAAACTTTCCTTTCTTGTCACGGTTCTGGAGATTCTTCATATTGTGCTGCAGGACGAGATCACCAACCTTAAACTGATGAGGTTTGGTCCTTTTGTTGAACTAAAGGTAGAGGCATTTTTGATACATGTGGAGGTGGTTTAGGGAACTGAGGCGTCTCTGATCAAGGAGTTCAAGCTCTTACTAGTGAGCAACTCTGTATTATTCTTCGAACAACATATTCTTGAGAGAAATTCTGAGGGAAGGGAGCTCAATTTTGATGGGTAGAATAGCCTCGATGCTGTAGACAAGGGAAAAGGAATGTCTCCAGTGGGGGTAAGATGGAAGTGCGGTAGGCCCAAAGGGTGGAATTAAGGTGAAGGTTCTAATCGCGGCCAGCTTCATCGACAGTTTTCTTGAGGATTTTGAGGATAGTTTTATTTTTAGCCTCTTCTTGACCGTTACCTTCCAGGAAATACTTGGAAGAGGTATGGCGGGTAATGATGAATTTCCTACACAGCTCTGTGACATCCTTGTTTTTAAAAGGTCATCCATTATCAGTAACGTTGTCCTAAGGAATGCCATAGCGATAGATAAGGTAGTTTAAAATGAACTTCAAGATCTATTTTCCACTAGTGTAGGTGAGAGGAACAACTTTGACCCACTTATTAAAGTACTCAGTAGTGGCAAGGATGTATTTATGGTCATTGGAAGAATTAGGGAAAATACGGCCAATGAGGTCGAAACCCCAGCGGGAAAAAGGCCAAGGGTTGATGGTGGGCTGAAGGGATTGGGATGGAACGTGTATCAAATCGCCATGTTGTTGACAAGGCACACATTTCTTCACATATTTGTAGGCATCTTGTTCCATGGTAGGCCATTAATATCCAGTGCGTAACAATTTCTTAGACAAAGTGATTCCACTAGAGTGAGCCCCACAGATTCCTTGATGTACCTCCTCGAAGGACGTGTGTGCTTCATCAGAATTTAGACACCTTAGAAGAGTTCCATCGAAATGCTTTTGGAAAAGGGTATCACCAAGGTTGTGTAAAGGGAAGCGCAGCGAATGAAGGTTTTACATTGATTGGGTGTTAAGGCAAGTGGGGTATGTCCACCGTGAAGGTATGAATATATTTCTTGGTACCATGGGGAATTAGGATCAGCAATTTCACACACCATTTTAGAATTTGGTTTGTCACAAGAAGGGATCATAAGATTCTCAACAAGAAACTCACACCGTGTACTGTGTTCTGGCATGGTCATCAGGGACCCGATAGTAGCCATTGTGTCAGCTTCTTTGTTGTTTGTGCGAGGAATTTGCTCAAAGACCAATTCAGTGAAATGTTGTTTGAGGTCCTTGACTGTACGGCGATAGGGAAGCAAATTATCATCCTTTGTTTGATATTCATCCATAACTTGTTTGATAACCAATTGTGAATCACCTAATACCAACAAACTGAGAATCTTCCATTGTATGGCCTGACAGAGTTCAAGTACAAGGGCTTCATATTCTGGAATATTGTTTGTACAAGGAAATTGTAATTTATAAGATTTAGGGATGATATCTCATTTTGGTGTAACAAACAAGATTCCTGCCCCCGATCCTTTCTGAGTAAAGGATCCATCAAAATAAAGTTTCCATGGGGTAGTTGGGGAAAGATTGAGGACTGATTCATCTAGAAAATCTATGATTAGTGGATGTTTACCGTCAACAGGTGCTTCAGCTAACTGATCCGCAATAACTTGTCCTTTTATAGATTTTCAATCCACATAAACAATGTCAAATTCACTAAGGACCATAACCCATTTCAGAGTACGACCAGTAAGATCAGCGCATGACAAAGATATTTGAGTGGATCAATCTTGGCGACAAGGTGAATTTTATGATTGAGCATATAATGTCATAGTTTTTGTGTGCAGAAGACAACGGCCAAACATGCCTTTTCAATGAGGGAATAATTCAATTCATAACCAATACGGGTCCTACTGAGGTAATAAATTGCTTTCTCTTTTCTGGTATCATCTAATTGGGCCAACAGAGCACCTAAGACAACCTTTGTGGCTGATATATACAAAATTAGAGGACGGCCAACAACATGTGGCAGCAACACAAATGGATTAGCTAGATATCCTTTTAACTTCTCAAATTCATTTTGACATAAACAATCCCATTGGAATTTGATATTCTTGCACAGGAGATGAGAAAATGGATGCACCTTATCTGCCAGCTGTGACATGAATCTCTTGATGGACTGAAGTTTTCCTTGTAAGTTGCACAACTATTTTAATGTTTTTGGTGCTGGAATCTCTAGGATGGCTTTTAATTTCTTTGGGTCAACTTCTATTCCATTCCATGACACAATGTATCCCAATAGCTTACCAGATTGTACTCCAAAGACACATTTCTTGGGATTTACCCGAAGCTTATATTTTTCCAATTTCTCAAAAATGGTAGTGAGGATAGGGATGTGTAATTCTCGTGTCTTGGAATTTCCCAAAAAATCATCCACATAGTCTTCCATGATGACATGTACGAGATCATGGAAGATGGTTGTCATTGCTCTCTAATTTGTTGCGCCATCGTTCTTAAGGCCAAAGGGCATCACTTGATAATAGAAGGTACCCCAACACTACTACATTTGGGGCCAAATTTTGACAAAAGTTTTCGACGGGTAACTTTTTCTTACAAATTTGGTGTTTTTTTTTTGTAATAGGCCCCGATGATGTCGGTATTCCAATGGGTGTTTAATTGACCATCAAAATTCTGACAGATTCGGAGTATACATTAAAAAAAAAAGTGAAATAGCCTCATCATTTTTATTTCGATTGGAGAACTGGAGAAAAGGAGCGACAGCTGAGCACGGGAGAAGGTATGTGATTTCTTCATCTTTCAAGCCTCTGGCATCATATTCGAATGCATTTCATTTTATTGTTGAGGGAGTTTCTCTCTGAAATGACAACATTCTACTGGTGTCGTGCCCTAGCCAGTGCTTTATCTCTATTATTTGATGTTATTGGTGCTTGTGCTCAAGGATATCGATTCACTGTATTCAAATGTTTGGATTCATGTTTGTTGATATTACTGGCATATGTGTTTAATGATGCCATTGTATATTTTTGTCACTGAAATGACCGCATTCTACTGGTGTCGTGCCCTAGCCCATGCTTTAACTCCATTATTTGATGTTATTGGTGCTTGTGCTCAAGGATATCCATTTTTTTGAATGTTGACTATGGTTATCAAATGGACAGCCCGTGAGCTTCTAGCTAGGTGCCATTTGTATTGATATCTTAGGGCATCAAATGTATTGTATCATTGATAGTTGAGACTTTGTTAAAAGGAAATAGGACAAAGAACGATTTTTATTTAGTTTCTCTATTT
>MU227953.1:16120-43038 GCA_018584345.1 Thuja plicata | reverse complement strand
GTAGAAAGATGATGATATTCCTGAGATCATGGATGGACACAATGTTGTAGACAGAATGGAAGACATCTTTCTAGACTGGCCCTAGATCCTTTGACAATTGGGCGTAGGATCTAGACCTAGGCTAAAAATATGTCTTCCTTTCCGTTGTGGAATTATCCCTTCTTTGGCCTGCACTCATTCCTCTTCTCAAAAATGGTTATCTAGAAACTTTGGATACTATTTCTCATCCATGCACGAAATGTTCTAGTGATCGTATAAAATTACTTTAGGCCTCCAATATTGATGAGATGTACAAGTGTAAAATGTTTTTGTGAGACTGGGATCAGTTTGTGCAGTGTACATAAATGCAAGGCGGTGATTATTCTTGACGGTCGACAGGTAGCTAGGACAGTATCTAGGACTAAAGATAACATAGCTCAAGAGACCATCATAGGTTGTCTCTTTCTTCCGTCTGTATTATTGAAAAAATGTTTTACATTGCATTAGCTCATCAAATCCGAGGATTTGAAATAATTTAATAGAATATTTTCATGACAACGTATATTATTTAAGTTGATGTTGCACGAATTTATCTACTTCGCACACTTGTATACTATGAAGACAGCGATAAAGAAGCATCTCCTACCATGGCCATGCTTCTTTATCGCTGTCCTCATAGTCTACAAGTGTGTGAAGTAGATAAATTCGTGCAACGTCAACTTAAATAATATACGTTGTCATGAAAATATTCTATTAAATTCTTTCAAATCCCCAGATTTGACGAGCTAATGAAAGGTAAAACATTCTGTCAATAATATGGAATAAAGAAAGAGAGAACCTATGATGGTCTCTTGAGCTGTTTTATCTTTAATGTGCATATCCATCGGTTTTTCGACATTTCATAATGAATTTTTGACAGCAGTGCTATACCTTCGACAGATAAAATGTCGGAGAATCATAATTTACAACAATTCTTCCGACAGTAATGCTATACGTTTGACAGGGAAACCTGTTGAAGAAATGTTGCACGATTGTCACTATTCTGACAGTTAAAGTGTCGCAAATAGAAATTTTTTGACAAAAACTTTGACAGTAATGCTATATATCCGACAGGTATATCTTTTGGAACTAGGTGGCAACTGTCGGTATGCCAACAGTTATAATGTCAGAAAGGATATGTTTTCGACAGTTATTTTCAACAGAGATATTTTTGATAGGTCGTGGTGTCGGAATGCCGATGGATGAACCGTAGGAAATGTCATAACGAAGTTGTTGTCATGTGCAAGTTTTCGATGTGATCTGGTGTCGGTAAACCGACGGATGTGTCTTCTGTCGTAATTTCCTACGCAAAAATGGCAACGGACTCATGTGTCAAAATACCAACAAATAAGCGTTGGAAATCTGACAAATGGCCGTCAGAATTTGACCTCAAATGTACTAGTGCAAGGTGTTGTGAATGCAGTCTTGTGTTGATCTTCTGGTGCTATCCTGATCTTATTATAACTGGAGAAGACATCCATGAGGGACATCATCTCGTGTCCAGCAGTCAAATCCACTATAATGTCAATATTAGGAAGTGGAAAATCATCCTTAGGACATGCAAGGTTTAGGTCTCTAAATTTAGTACAAATGCGGATGCCCCTAGCAGGTTTGCCTACTGGTACAATATTGGAAATCTATTCAGGATAGTCTATAGGTCAGATTAATTCAGCATCCAACATCTTCTGAAGCTCTACTTTGACTACCAATGCTACTTGCGGAATTTTTTTTTAACAGGTTTCACATTGGGATCCACAACAAGATGATGCATGAAAAGATCTATATCTAGCCCAGGCATGTCTTTGTAGGTCCATGTAAAGTTGATTTTATGTTTCTGAAGGAATGTCGTCATGTCTTTCTTTTCTTGATCACTGAGAGAGATTGCAATGTAAGTGATTTTTGGATATTCTTTTGTGCCCAGATTGATCGGGATAGTGTCTTCAATAATCATAGAGGACATTTATGGTTTTGATGATATGAATGGCAGGTCAGCTTCTCCCTCCTCTAGTGCCTCAGAAAGGTTTTCACTAGAGGATGTGTCATTTTTTTTTTTTTCTTCATCCGAAGGTGCCTGTGAGAGGTTTTCACCAAGGGATGTTTTTTTATTTACATTTTTTTGATTTTTGATTTTTATTGTCATTTTTGTAACTAAGAGAATTGACTTGGCTACCGAAGTAGGTTTGCTCCCTGAAATGGATCTGATTTTTGTACTCTCAGAGATTCTTAAGTCCAAAGAGAGCTAATACTGCCTCATCCGAATCACAAATGTCTAGAGCTGGTGGTGAATCTTGCTAATCCCAGTCAATTAATTTAGGGTTTGTGAGGGGAAGACAAGGGGATGAAAGGATGACTTGTGTGATAGTGAGGACATGGGAAAAGTCGTCAAGGTCATCTTCAACATATTGGAAAGGCACTTTGAAAAACTCTTCTTCAGTGTCTGAATCTGAGACGGTTAAACAGTAGTCCTTGACGAAGTTAGTCTTAGTTTCTATGGAACCCAATCCGTGTCCTCGAGGATAGCCATTTTCTGTTATAATTTTCTTCTTACTAGTTTCATTTGCACCAAGGTTAGTGCCATGATACTCCATGCTTTCAACAATGGGGGTGGCTTTGATGTATTTTCCATTAGGGAATGTTACTGGTTTTTTTTCTTCGTCATTGTAGAGCCAATCAATGACATTGTATTCCATGTGCTCATCTGATAAGGACCCCCGATGCTCAAAATTGGTTGTTTTGTAATGCATGAGATCTTTTTCTTTAGAGGGAGGTAATAGTGACGGTCTCCCATAGGATTTTGGGGACAAAGGGAGCTCTCCGATGCATAGAGCACTTTCAAATTTGTATTCTCACATGCCTTGATCTGTAAAGGTGGTCTTTGTTTCAGATTTAAAGGCTTTGTCTTCAGTGACCTTTTCCTTTCCTTTGGATTGATTAGATTGTATCTCTGATGTCTTTTTTGGAGCTAAGGAAGTTCCCGGAACAGATGTTTCTTTATTGGAATGTCAACCAAACTCATTCAATGGACACTAATTGGATTGTTTGCCTTCCAGTCTCTTACAGTATTGAAAGGGTTTAGGATCTCTGGGAATTGTGATTTCTCTACCATGATGTGGAAACTTGAGGCATTGATGATAAGTAGAGGGTACACCTTTGATAGTGTGTATCCAAGGTCGTCCCAGCAAGATGTTGTATGGTAGATCCAGATCCAACACATGACAAACAGTTTCAATTAGGGTCGGGCCCACTTGTAAGGGTAGTGTGATCAAACCTTTTCTTTCTCATTCTCTATCATCATAGGCCTTTATTGTGATTCTCTTGTCTACATCTAGAAGGTCCTCAGAAAGATCGATGTTACGAATAATTTTCAATGTGCATAAATTTAGGCCATATCCACCATCTATAAGGACTCATTTGATTTTAGTGGATTGGATTTTGGCTTCAATATGGAGTGATTTATTATGATGAAGGTCAGGGCCATGGAAGTATTTGTCAGTGAAAACAAGATTCTCTTGTGTAGCTAAATTCCCGATCATGGCGTGGAACTGAGCAACGTTGATATTTTCAGGAACACAAGATTCATTCAGAGCATATTCAAGAATTTCTTTATGAAATGGCGAGGTACGCAGGAGTTATAGAATGGATATTTGTGTAGGCGTCTTTCCTAAATGGGCCAATAGGTCATAGTGTGAGGTAGGCTGAGCAGCGGTAGATGGTGCAGCTGGTGGATTTTCAGATGTATAAGGTTTATCAGCAGCGTGGACAGTGACTCTGGGTCTGCATGTGGTAGCATTACAATCAACAACTTTGAGTATTATGGTGTTGACATGTGTTTCAGATTCTTTGATGCATCCACAAAGAGAGGCAAACCCAAAGATGTCATTTTCTTCTAGACTCCCACATGTTTGATCATTTCCTGTGATAGTATTGGTAGAATAATCATATGGGATTGCGTTGGATGCATTGTTTTTATTGTGCGGTGGAAAAGGCTAATTGTAGACTTTAAGTTTTGCATTTGATGAGGATGCATTCTGGCCTTCAACATTTATTTTTTCATCATCAATGAGATCTTGCACAAAGTGTTTGAGCTTCATGAATTTCTTGGTATCATGTCCTTTGATGCGATGATAATCACAATATTCATTTTCTCTATACCAAGCGGGTTTGGGTTGATTCTCATCAAAAGGCCGAGTATTTGGATAGATTATCATTCCTTGATCCGCAAGTTGTTTAAAGATTATGTCTAAGGGTTCCGCTAATGCTGTGAATTGTCGTCTTTGCCAATTGTTGTTATTGTCATTGTTGTTTTTGTTATGAGGGAACATATATGATTGGTTGCGTGGTTGTTGTTGATTGTTATTCTGATTGTTGTTTTCATACTAGTTTTGATTTTGATTGTTCCGATTTTGATTTTGATTATTGTTGCGATTTTGATTGTTATTGCGATTATTTTTATTATTATTGTTGGATGCTTGAACATTTTGAACATTTTTGGCATTGAACACTCCATCATTGACAACTCCTTTGTTTTTACTCCAAAATTTTAGTTTATCGTTGTTTGAAGGAGTATAATGTTTGATGCTACCTTTTTGCAAAAGGCCACCTTCAATGTCTTTTCCCTTCTTGACAAGGTATTCAAAGGTGTCAGGTGAAGCCATTTTCATTTGGAATGACATCTTGGGGATCAAATTATTTGTGAAAATGTCAATTAAGTGATTATCAAGTATTTTCCATGGCATGCGATTTGCAATATGTCTCCATCGTTGTAAGAAACTAGCAAAGGTTTCTCCATTCTTTTTCTTAGTATTGCACAAATCATTGAGTGTTGCTTTATGCTCAATGTTATACGAATATTGTCCAACAAAATTCTCTGCAAGATCAAAGAAAGTAGAGATTGATCCATAAGGAAGGGCCATGAACCATTCCAAAGTTGCACCTCCAAGACTCCTAGTGAAGAGTCTTTTTAGGTAATTTTTGTTATAGGCAACTTCTTGACATGCGATGTAAAATTCTTTGAGATGTTGTAGAGGACATGTTTCACCTTTGTATTTCTCAAATTTAGGCATCTCAAAGTTTGAGGGGAATGGTTGCATTGTGATGGACTTGTCAAATGGATAGGGACAAATCTCCTCAAATGAAAACTCCTTTTTGCCCCCATTTTGTAAACCATACACAAGACTTTTGAGCTCATTAACTTGCTGGGCTAAATCCAGAGCATTATGCAGAGTACATTGTGGCACATAATCTTTTCCTCCTCCAAATTGTGCACCCGACAACCCAGTGGAGGTCATATCGACTGTAGGAGGGGGTATGTATTGATAAACTCTTGATGTGTTGGTTGAAGATGTCTTCATGCCCATTGTTTGAAATTTAGATGATGTAGCCAAAGGTATAGAAATATTCTCTATGTTGTTGACATTAGCGCTTGCTCCTTGAGTGGCATTCATCGTCGTGTGAGTGCTATTGTGTGTAGTAATGTTTAGCAAAATGCTTAGAATCTGTTGGATTTGTTCTTGTGTCAATTGGACTGATGATGTAGTTGTTGTTATAGGTGTTGATGTAGGTATTGATGTGGAAGGTTCATTAGCAGTTCCTTTATCGGTGTCACATGATGATGTAGCATTTGAATTGAAAGCCATGGCTGCACTCGCAATAGCTATGGCTTTGGTGATGTTTCGAGTAAGGAGAAATTCATCAAATTTTGTGGGCACTGTAATGCCATTTTGAATGAGATTCAAGAATGTTTCACCGTTGTTTTGACTAATGGTCTTTTCAACCATTTCTAATTTATATAGATATCTAAGGAAATCGTTCACTTGTGTAGGTCTTTCCTCTTGGTCCACTAACTCAGTTTCTTTGTTGGGTTTATTGTCATCTTGTACTGCATTTCCTTGAAAGAATTGATGAGAAAAAGGATTCTCCTCGTCAAAGGGAGTGCTGGGTGTTGTGTGCCTCATGTTTCTAGCTTGAGATCAAGTAATTACCATACAATGGAAGACTTAGAAGAACGAAAGATAAGAGGATGTAGGATTGAGAGATGAAATAGAATGGAGCAAAGATCTTATTCTTGATTTGATTTGATTTTGATTGGATTGATTTATGTTTGAATAAGGATTGATTGATAATTGATCCAAATTGATTGGTGATTGATTTTGATTTAAAGGTTTTTAGAACAAAACCTAGGTATAACAAGACCTTGTGATGATACAAACACAAAAGAATTAATTGATATCTTTTCTACTTGAAGATAGACTTGTGATCTCAAGCAAAAATGGATATCACCAATGGATTTAAATTACTTGAGACAGACTGATGGTCTACAAGAAATATTGTATTTGTTTGAAGATGAAGGTCTGTAATACTTTTGATTAAGGTCTTTCAACCTAAAAGGGATTGATTTGACTTTGATTTGATTTGAAGTAAAGAGGTTTGATCTAGTGCTCCAAGAGGAAGAATGATGTTTGATGATGATGGAAGAACTGAAGAATTGATTTTAGAAACACGAGGCTTGTTTAATCGTATTGCTCAAGGGTGACAAAGGCACGATTGATGGGATATTTGGCCATGAAATTGTAAACTTTGTTTTTATACATGATCTTGTCAATTTTCTCATAGTACTCAATTTCTTGCTTGATTGATTGGGCAATGTGTTGATATTATTTGGATTTTTGAGTAGTCTCTTTCTGTTCTCGATAAAATGGAGGTGTTGGAAGCTTAACCTTCTTGTGCTTCTTGGAGTCGGTCATGTCATATAACAAAAAATCTAGTTTTGACTGAGCAACTAAATGTTTCAAGACAAATGGTTTAAATATCCCACAGAGGACCAAATTTCAAAGATTTTGGTAGAGTTTGAAGCTCACTATTTTAAGGCGGAGACGAAAGTCTCAGACGAAGATGATGGTTCTAGAGCGCAGACGACGATCTGCGCAAATGGTGATCTACGAAGACATCAACTCCAGAGTAGAGATGACAGTTTGTAATCAGGACAGTGTCTTGATGATTTGGAAGATTTTTTATTTCAGTTTGAACTTCAGTGGATTTGTTCAATGGCAAGAACCAATTTCATCACAATCAAACCAGAAAATAACCAGCATATGTCTTGAAAATAATCCAACAAGGGACAAAGCAACCTTGAGGGATACAAGTAGGTGTGACAAATTTGTTCGTTGAAGGTTCCTTTCATGTTTTGATATTGTCAATGTTCAAGCACTTCAAACATAGCCTACCTAAGGAATAGGTATAGCATGAAAATGTTTTCCCATAAGCTTAGGCACACACACAAGAGCTAATTAGTATATGCCCATCACCAAGCACGTAATGGCTTAATTCATGACGTTGTATTAGCTAACTCCAAACGCTCAAGGTGGCACGAATGTACAAGCGATCTTGGGCAAGTTACTATCTTAGTAATGTTCTCCGTTCGTGGATACCCCTCGTAGTTTCGCAAGCAAAATTGAGGCCTATATCCCTATAGACACCCAAAATACATAGTCTCACAAGCGAGATTCAGATCTCTCGGCCCTACACAAGTTGAATGTATGCACCTTGCAGTCTTGTAAACAAGATTGAGACCTAGATGACCCTACAAGCGCCCAGTCAAGTGTAGTCTCGCAAGCAAGATTCAGGCACTACGCCCTAAAAACGAAGGAGCAATTGAGATAGAATTAGTCACATCTTTCCTCTCTTTGGATTGAAGAAATATTTTGATTATAGTGGGGTGGAGTAGCTGGGTTCACTTGTTCCCCACTTGGGTAGTTCCCAAAAGATTGCTCTCTTGGCAGGCCCTCTAAAGGATTAACATAAAGCAAATGGATTGGCGACAAGAGGGGTCTGGATTTCTGATTTTCCCACAAGGGGAAAAAAGCATAGCTTCCTACCCAATGTCATTTTCTCCCAAACACGCCAAACACTTGTTCTTTCAGAAAGATTTATTTGTTTAAAACAAAATAAGCATGTCTAGGTTTTTGATCTTCCAAAAGGAAGAGAGCATACTCCCCTAATGCTTATTTTGAGTTATACAAAGGAATCTCCTAATTAATCTAGGTGCCTAAATAAAAGACTATGCTAAAAAGCAAAATCGTTTAGTTGAAAGCTTTAAGGAAACCTGCAAGAAAAAATGTAAGTAGTTTGAGTTTTTTATCTTCTTCAACGTCCTGCAAGCACAAAAAGTTAGTAGTTTTGATGTCTTTATCTTCAAAAACGGTGCTGCAAAACTTTAAAAAAGATCAGTAACCCAGAAATCTGCTTAAAATGTTAAAACACAGCAAACCTACACAGATGGTAGAATACAATCATAGATAGTGGTCTGTGTAGACGGTAATGTAAGAGTGCAGATGGCGGTCTGTAAAAACACAAAAACTGCTACTTGTCATAAATGTAGAAACTCACAGACGGTGATTCCAGGGCACAAATGACGATCTGTAGAGATGGTAATCTGCACAAACGACCGAATACAGAGTCACAGTTTGCTGATGAAAAGACTTAGTAAACATAAATATTCAAGTTTTACTAATTTTAACAACATTTAACTCCTAAAAATTGACACCCTGTCAGAAACCTGAGAGTTAAAAACCTTAAAATTTAGTAAAAAGTGTTTGAAATGACATTTAAACTAAGTCTAATTTTTAGCAGGCGGAGGCGGCTGTCTGCAGGCGTAGATGACGGATTTGCGCAGATGGCAGTCTGGAAACACAGATGACAATCTCATAGCAGAGACGACTCTGCATAAGGTTTTTCCAGAATCATGGAAAAACGAGAAATTTGTTGAAAATCTTAAAAATTAAGGGACGTGGGTCCCACTGGGCATGCCAAAATGTATGTGATAGAAAGTGTACCTGCCAAGAACAACACTAAAACATGTAAATGTTAAGGTTAGTCATTAGAAACAAGATTTAAAGTGTTAGAATATTTTAAATGAAATCTAAAGATAAGAACTTTCACCATAACCTTCGATGAGCCAAACAAGGGCACCCAATGCCTTGTTGATTTTCTCTTAGAGATATATGTGGGTGTGCTCTCCCAACACAATATCTAAATCCCACTTGCAATGCATAAAAGATAAGCTAATAACTCAAGAACAAGTATAGGGAACTTGTCTCAAAAATTCACCATTGATGAAGATGAAGATGCAAAAACTAAACTAGAATGATATGCGAGATACAAAGAAACTAAGATTCATTCACCATTAAGCCTAAAACGTGATATCTAGATATGCAAATGAGCTAAAATCATGGAAACATGAATATGAACTAAGAATTCAAAAACTAAACAGCTAGCATGATAACAATGCATAAAATGGAGATGATTTGGCACTCTTGGCAAGAGCCTCTATTTATAGATTTTTGGAAGGAAGGAGAGGGCTTGAATGAGGTGGAGCCCGTGTGGCATTAACATAGTTGCCACATAAGGGACACATAAGCCATGCAAGAGGCCAAGTTTTCTCACACATGTGTGAGCAACTTGTGATGTGATGGGTCAAGGTGTACTTAAAGTACACATGTGAATGATCTTGTAAGAGGTGTAAGAGTTTTAGTCTAATGAAAAACTTTTAGAAGTGTAAGAAAGTGCCATCAAAGTTGTAAGAAACCTTGTTGGCACCAAATTAGAATAAATTTGAAAATTCAAATTTAGAAATTCGCTCACACATGTGTGAGCAAATAATTAGGACTAATAAGAAATCTTGAAATTAGCCTAATTACCTTAGTTAATTAGTGAGTAGGTCTATTTGGTGAGAGTGATACGAGGTAGGGTAGGATCTAGGTTCAAAGTAGTTTAATCCAAATTAGATTTAGATTAATTATGGTTTAGTAGAATTAAGTCATGTGGAGGAATAAATAAATTATAAATTTATTTAAAAGGGATTAATGAGGGAAATGTATATAAATGCAATATAATACATTAAAGGGGGAATGATATTTAAATTAAGATTTAACTACTATGAAGATGAATCATATTTAATTAAATTAATTAATTAAATAGATAGAAGAATATAACAAATATAATTAATTAAAATTAACTATAATGTTATGGGAATATTAATTAAATTAATATAAGGATAAATTTGGACGTCTACATAAATAACCTTTTCAACCCACACTAACCTTCTAACCCCCAATGAGCCTTCTAGGCCATAATTGCATACAATGCAAGTTTACATCTTTTTGGCATCTTTACACCGTGGAGTGCAATTACATCATTTTAATGGCATTAATGGCCATATTCCAACTATAGAAATCCTTCTAGGTCCTTAACCCTTACATATATCCTTGGATCCATTAAGTGACCCCAAGGTTACATCATTAACCCCTATGCCATTCAATGGCTTACATGTTTGATCCTTTACAAAGGATTCTCCAACATTACAAAGAACATTTAAATGTCATCTAATGACCAAATATGGTCTTATTACAATCAAATGACCAGCTGGACATGTTTGTCCTTCCATTCCTTCCAAGGTATTCCAATGACCCTGGTGTACCTCTATGGATTTTCCCTTGACCTTGTTGCTCTTGCACCATACTCCTCAACTTGAAAAATTTCGAAGTCCTCTTGTAAAGTCCTGCAAAACAAATCTTACCAAAAGTATCTCCATGTCCTTTAACTTTACTTGTGCATTTGTACTCGATCTTTTGATGTCCCATGCTCTCATGGCTTCTTGAATTCCTTGTGACTACACCTGCTACCGTGTTATGCCTATCCATGTATGAATAATTCTATCCACACCTATTTCCTATCTTCTCATATACCTCCTTGAAGTTTACATCATGTGCTTTCTTCCAACATCTTCTTTTCTTCTTTTTGTGTTTAGTATCTAGTGACCAAATCAAGAGAAAGAAGAAACAATAACATAATCTTTTCACCATGTGACTCATACCAAACCTTATCAACTGCACCATGCTAGAAATCTCCATCGCGTTAGTATACACCTGCAATAAAATCAAACTTAGTATCCAAAAATAATGTACTACCTTTATTTGAGAATATGTTATCTCCATGCTTGGATTAGTTTTCTCTTGACCCTTCACCACCATTTTGTCCTCATCCTCAGTTTGTGCATGCTTGGACACCTCTGCTACTGTCAGCAACCTCTCATCAACACCTTTCCATCTTCCTTGGAATTGTACCTTTCCCTTGGTGGCTATCTTGCCAATCTCATCCTTGACTATCCTAGTGAAAACAATTTGCCCAATCTTCAATGGACACAAGATAGTTCCAATCAGTATCATCCCTTCCTCTTCAAGCCTTGTTTCTCCTATGTCTTCATCAACATCTTCATTCTTCACCTTTGTTCTCAACTTTTGAACCTCTCTATCATGAGATTCACCATCATCTTTGCAACCTATCTATTGCATCCTTCCTCCTTGTCCTTCAGATGGACCACTTACATCAGCCTCAACATTTGTATCTGCATTCTTGATGACTACTTGCTCCAAAGCACCATCATTCTTCCTCAAACAAGTCTCCACTTTCTCTTTATCTTCATGTTCCATATACCTCAGGAACTCTTTTCTTCCCATTAACCATGTCCTTGACATTCCCCATGCCACCTTATCATCCTATAGTGAACTCATCACAAACTTTTTCCCATTTATTTCAATAGCATATGTATTTTCTCTGCTATCATATAGGGCCTTAACATCAACTTTCCATACTCTACCTAAGATTATATGACAATCATTCAAAGGCATAATGTCACATAAAATAGTATCAAAATATGATCCAATGTTGAAGGAAACATATGCTTGTTCTTTAACATCAATCCAGTGATCATTGCTCAGCCCATATACTTTGTAAGGTGTACTATGTACTATCTTTTCTAAGTTCAACTTGCAAACCATCTCATTTGAAACAATATTAGTAGAAGAACCATTAGAAATAACCACCTTGCATACCTTACCCCTGCATTTGCATTGTATCTTAAATATGGATGACCTTTGAATGCACCTTGTATCCAACTTTTCTTTCATGATGACCACCATACCTGCTATCAAATCCTCTTCAATCAACAACCTCTGAACTCACCTTCAATCCAAGATCTATCAAACATAGAGTCACCACTTTGGAACATTCTTAAAGGATGTATCAACTCCAAGCATCAAAAAAGGACTCCAGGTCTTCAAAATCCCAGATCTTCTTCACCCAAACCTAGACCTTTTCATGGGCTCTGATACCACTTGATCCAGAGCCCTATACTCTTCCCTAAAGGAACCCAACTCAACTTAAGGATTATACAAGTGTCTTGGAACTCACTCAAGGAGTTAGTCTCAACTCAAGGGTCAAATAGAGAACTATGACTTTAGACAACCAACACCTCATACATTTTGAACAAACTCACTTCTTCTGATCTCTTATTCCAACTTCTCTTAACATCACACATCCACTCAAGGTTTCACTATCTAGGCTTCTCCTAATGCACCTAGAGCCTCCAAGTTATCAAATCTCCATGTAAGACTTTCACCTTTGTTCTAACACCTTAGAACACCTTAACATGGTCAATGCAGCATGTTCCACCAGCCCTCCAAGTCTGGTCAATAGTTCTGCAACACAATCCCCTCCATTAGGCCTCTTTCCTTGTAGCCTTAACCAGTGGGTTTTCAAAAGATAACTCCAACTTTCCCCAAAATACCCTCAAATATAAAGACACATTCAGACACCCTTTTCAAAGTTACATAACATACTTCGAAGGTTCACGTTACTCTTTTGGACCAAATACCGAAACCGTACACTGTTGCTCTGCAATTAGCCCTCCTATTACAAAGAAAGTACTAACTGCTTTCATCCCCAAGCCTCCCAACCTAGAAAAAGATTTGAAACATCATCCCAAACAAAGGATTTTCAACATTACAAGAGGTAATACCAAGGTCCTCTACCCAAACCATGAAACCCTCCTTCCTAGGTGCTCTAACTTAGGTTTTTACCAAAATCACCTCCAAACACTACCAGACCCTTGAGTGGATCTAACACCTTATAATGGTTGTGTATTGACCTTCCATGTAATAAAATGTGGTCCTCCACTCGGTAGATCCTCCATCCCTTGACTGGTCCAACCAATCTACATCCTTCAAACAACACTTTGTCTCCATCAGAGACCTCTATCTTCCATCCTTTGCTTATTCCTGCACACAAACATCTAATGCTACATATAGTATAGGAATAGGATTCTCCCACAAGCCATAGTAACTATAGAAAGTGGGAGAGCCTATGTGCTCATTGAAACTTCAAACCAAATTAATGATTTCACACCCAAACTGTCTGGAACAGTCAACAATAAGACTTAGATTCTTGGCTTTAAAACTTCACAAACAATATAATCTTTGCATAGAATGAACTACAACTTAGAAAACCATCAAAATTCTACATCTCCTATCAATATAGCATCGAAATAAAGAGTTTAACAATAAAACCACCATACTATGTCCTCACGGGCAGAGAATAGACAGTCTGTAGAAATTAAAGTTTATTGATTTGTAACTTCATTACAATGTTTCCCTTTGACCCCCAACTCTCTCTCCATTCCTCTACTATTCATCCACTCACATGGATACAATACAAATAGACTCCCAACAAACAAAAGACCGACTACAACTAACTAACTGTCTAAAATTGTCTAATAACAGTCCCTAACCGACTATGATAACAAAGTATGATCAAAATAGTGTTGTCAAGCCGACAACCAATGTTGTCAACTCGACAACATGAGTCTAATGCCCCTGCCAATGAATTTTAAAAGGTTTAAACAAACTTTTCAACCCACACTAACCTTCTAACCCCCAATGAGCCTTCTAGGCCATAATTGCATACAATGCAAGTTTACATCTTTTTGGCATATTTGCATTGTGGAGTGCAACTACATGATATTAATGGCATTAATGGCCATATTCCAACTATAGACATCCTTATAGGTCCTTGAACCTTACATATATCCTTGGATCCATTAAGTGACCCCAAGGTTACATCATTAACCCCTATTCCATTCAATGTATTACATGTTTGATCCTTTAAAAAGGATTCTCCAACATTACAAAGAACATTTAAATGTCATCTAATGACCAAATATGATCTTATTACAATCAAATGACTAGTTGGACATGTTTGTCCTTCCATTCCTTCACAGGTCTTCCAATCACCCTGGTGTACCTCCATGGCTTTGCCCTTGACCTTGGTGCTCTTGCACCACGATGACTCGATGAATAGCGCCTATGTTTAAAAAAAATGAAGGAAAATACATTAAAATAGTGGGTGGAAACAAAAAAGGGAGCTAATCAAAAGGATTTGTTGCAGTGACTCTTAAATTTGTATGGAACTAGGAAAATGATTTCATCTCTAATCATGACAGAGGGAAAGGGGGGTTTCCATCCTTGTTGGCACGCCTTGATCTGACTTGGTTATTAACTCTGGTGTCTCTCCAAGTAACCGAGTTTGTTGGGTTATACGGAAACATCAAGGAAAAGACAATGACATTTGCAACATCTATGCCCCAAATGATTATAGTGAAAGGGTTGGGTTATGGGGATAGTTGGCTTCTTCCCTCCCAAGGCACATTGGTTCCTCACTGGAGAATTTAACAAAACTGAGTATAAAGAAGATAAAATAGGTGGTATTAGACAAGAATGGAAGGGTAATGAACAATTTTTTTGGGCTAAGTGTAAGAGGTGCCTTAAATTGCTTGACCCCTTAGAAAGGAAGAAGAATATATCCCAGGGCATATGGTTGACCTGGTCTAACAATTAGAGAAATAAACAAAGAATTTACTGCATGCTTGACAATATCTATGTGGGTTTGGCATTGTTTTCATTTGAGCTGGATGAAGATACAAATCTAGTTCGAGTATCCCCTGCTACTATATCTGATCACTCTCTGATATCTGCTAAGACTATCATTGATAGTTGCAATCATCCTATAGGGAGAGATAAGGGCATTAAGGTTTTTAAATTCAATAACTCTCTTTTGAAAGATGATGAAAATATTGCTACAATCAAAATGGCCACGTGCCTCGCTAAGTTTTGCAATAAATGAATGGATTATGTAGAGAATTGGGAATCTATCACTGGTTTATGGAGGAAAATGTTCCAATTTATAGTAGAAAAGAAAATAAAGAATAGAAATAAACTTGAGGATGCCCTCCAAGAAAGAATAATCCATGTTGAAGAACTCCTCCAAGAGGAAACTCAAAATGAATGGCTTGAGGGACAAGTTATTAGAGCCAAATATGAACTCTGAAATATCCAAAACTACAAGTTTAAGGGTAAGAGTATTAGAGCTAAGACGAACTAGTTGAAGGAAGGTGATATAGGTACAAAGTATTTATTTAATCTGATTAGACACAAACATAAAAGGGAGAGGATTGAAGAGATTAATCTTAATAACTATATTTCCAATCACCCTGAGGAAATCAGTAAAGCTTTATTTGATTTTTACTCTAACCTCTTTACATCATAATTTAAAGAAGATAATGGTGATACCTTATTGTAGTGTCTAAAGTTGATTCCTAAAAATCTTTCTAAAATAGATGTTGCTCAATTGTCCCAAGAAATACCTACTTCAAAATTTGAGAATACCATTAGATCACTAGGTAATGATAAATCTCCAAGGTTAGATGGATTTCAGCCAAATTCTATAAAGCTAGCATAGATTGGATTGCCATGAAACTTTTAGAACTATATAATGAATATTTTTTCAATGGGTCTCCAAATAAGCACATTAACAGATGGGTGAGTAAATTGATTCCAAAAGATGGAGATAGGAAACAAGTTAAAAATTGGAGGCCTATTACTTTGCTCAACTTATCTTACAAAAACATTGCCAAGCTGTATGCAAATAGGATGGGTGGGCTCCTAGGGAGGATAATCTTGGTCACTCAAACAAGATTTAGCAATGATAGATACATTCTTGAAAATCTCATCATTAACTGGGAGGCTATGCACTGGGCGAAGAAAGGTGGGCAGAATACGACTATGATCCTTATGGATTTTGAAAAGGCTCATGACAGTAGAATGACCCTTTGTTGTTGGAATGTTAAAATCATTTGGATTACCTTCTTATTTTTATAGGTGGATTGAGTTTTTTTTTAAAGACTCATCTAGTGTGATTGATGTGAATGGCAAGTTGTGTGAACCTATCCAATTGTAGAGATCGATTCGGCAAGGATGTCCCATTGCACCTGCTTTGTTCATCCTTGTAGCAGATGCCTTGTTCTACATCTTGAGGTGCATTGATTTAGGCCCCGTAGTCAAAGGTATTAAGCTTCCTAGTAAGGAGGATTTAGTGAATGCTTAGTTTGTTGATGATAGTTCTTTATTTATTGAATTTAATGAGGAAATTTTAATATCACTATAGATAGATTACAATTTTCTGTAAGGTGTTATGTGCAAAGTTGGCTCCTTAGAAGTCAATTGTGATCCGTTGGTCTGAATTTCCTTCAATCTGGTTGGCCACCAAAGGGTGGGGTTGGGTTGGCCCTAACAAGATTAACAGATACTTGGGGATTCCCTTTTCTCTTAGCCCTTATATTAAGGAATCAAGGATATGTGGGACTAGGTCTTTGCTAAGATTGAAAAAAACATCTAAAATGGCAAACACATCTACTCTCTCTTGCTGGTAGGGTGCAAGTTGTTCAAAAAGTTATATCTACTCATGCAATATACTTTACTTCTACTTGGCTTTTTTTTAATTACCAGGTAAATAAATTGGAAAGGATCCTTAGAGACTTCTTATGGTCTGACGGACAGTGGAATAAAAAAAGACACAATGTGTCTTGGAACTAGTGTTGTGTACCTATACATATGGGTGGCCTTGGTTTGAGAGATCTGAAGGCACATGGGGCTGCTTTGGCCTCCAAATGGATCTATAAAGCTATAAGTGGCAATGAACCTTGGAAAGACATTGACATATGTGACATGATGATGGACAAATTTGATATCAGGATCTTTGGTTCCCCTTGTATTTGCATTTTTATGGAAGGCCTGGACACAAGTTCAACATATTTTGAATAACAAGGAGGCCATTGGGCACTCCCCAACATATTCAATCTTAGATAGATCGATCTGGTGGGGGGTGGTGCTTAATGATAAGCCCCTTGCACTTACACAATGTTTCTCTGCTAAAGCTTGGTATTCCTTGGGTATTACTTCCATTGGGGATCTTATGGTGAACAATCGGCTTGGTTCTTAGGAGGACTATGTATGAAATATGACATTCCACTTTCTCATAAGAAAACTTATTCTCTGATTTGCAAGGCTTCTAGATCTTTTTTTCTTGGGAAAGTTCTCAACACAAATCTGTTTATGGGTTAGTTAAAATGGAAAGATGGAACATCATTGCAAGATTCTAATGTTAAACAGATATAGCAAATGCTCAAAGATTATACTAAGACATTATCATGGATTAATGTGTCTTGGGGGCATCCAATGACCAGTGTCTAAGTGGAATTTTTTTTGAGTAGGATGTGAAAACATGTTGTGAGATTAAAAGAAAACTATCTTAGATGGTTGATCCTTCTTAGGAACATTGTTGTTGGTGATGTTTTGACCTCCTTGGGTCTTGAGATCATCTCCTGTTCTCTTTGTAAATGTCTAAGTCTATGAGTCACCTTTTGTTTTAGTGTTGGTTTGCTAAGAGAGTCTAGTCCTTATTCCTTGGTCACCCGATTGATTGGAACACCTCCCCTGGCCTTTCCTGGATTGAAGTGTTAGTTGGTATGTGGATTGTTTTGATGACAAACTTAACTCATTTTGGTCTACTTTGTCTTGTGAAATTCTCTATTTTTTGTGGTCCAAAAGAAATGAGGAAGTCTTTTAGAATACAAGAAGGAGACTTGCTAAGTTTAATGATAAACTCACATTTCTTTACATTATGTTGCAGGTTTCTATTTTTTTAGAGATACTAAAAAGCATATCCATGATATTAGCTCAACATGGAGCACTGGTGATTTACAAGTTTGATATAAGATCAACCCACTTTTTCAATGCATACAAAGATATGCTCGATCGGGACGAACTTAAAGCCCATGAACAGGTACTGCAAGAGAACAACATCACAAGAGATGACATAAAAGCAAAGACCAAAGAACATAAATAGAGAGATACTCCAAGTTGGGAAAAAGTTGTTGAACCTAATATTGTCCCTCCTCTGGGTACATTTGAGTTTGATCGTGCAGAAGGAAGCAATAACATAATTGGGTCATGGGATACATGATGACCTGAGTTCTCTTACAGTTCATTTTTTTTTTAAACTTGTTCGATATTTAATATTTTGATGTGATGTAAATTGATATTGATGTCGTAGATTTAGGTATTTTGATGAGACTGCTCGTAGTTTTAGCTGAGATAGTTTGTTGATATTTTGGATACTTTAAAGACATGATGTAATTTGTAGACAGTCTCTAATAGAAAAGAAAAACTATGACTCCAAACAAAGATTGAAAGCTATCACACAACTTAAAGTCATGTACAGAAAATGGCTAAAGTTGGTGGGAAGTTTATGTCTTAAATGCATTAGTTGACCTATGTAGATAGTTGGTGGAGAAATTACATACGCCAACAAGACTTATGTGAAAATGATAGTAAATTTTGATTCGTTATCCTTTCATAAATTGAAGTGTACATTAATAAGTTTCTCCTTCAAATATATTCACCAAAAACTAAAAAAAAAATGGAATTTCATTTATTACACAGTTCATCCAATAGAGCAATTTATTAGAGCAGGGGTTCATAGAGAGTCTTTTTAATGAAGACTTTCATCTCTTCGGCGGCATTTAGAAAGCCGTCAATGTTCCTGTAAAACAATTGCATTACCCTGGCCGTGTTGAAAAGAACAGTTCTGAAGCTCTTGGGAATGTCTTCACGCATCAAAAACTGATAATTCAATTTAGTCAGGGCGTCCTCATTCACCCCGTACAGATAATTCAGGGCTTCTTCTTCCGTGCATCCCGGATTATCATTTCTGTAGCATTGCACGCATGAAGCCAATTCCCCCCGATCTCTTTCCTCCTGAACATACACGCACACTCATTATTGGGTACTCAGATCAGGAAATGGTGCTACTAAAATTAAGACAAGGGGTAAAGAAGAAGCGGCAGCCCACCTGGAAAGTTCTGACGTCGTTAATGAGGCGCCCCGTGAGACTGACGAGATTCAGAAAGTCTGCGCGGAAGTCAAATTTCTGGAGAAGATGATCAGGAAGAATATCTTGGGTAGAGAATATTGGGGTGAGTGTCGTGACTCCCAGTGCTATCGACTCCACCGCGTTCTCCCAGTATTCTTCTAATGACGGCGAATGCCTCCTTTCCATCCACTCTGTTTCTTTTGTGTATCTCCTGAACAGATCCAACCACTGCCCCACCCCACAACAACATTTCAATCAATCTACCCTAATTCCACACCAAATATCTACTCAACAACCACTCAAATACGGGAATTACCTTTTGCCGCAGGTAAGGAAGCACATCACGCCCTTGGACCTCCCGCGCTCCTTCAGATATCTCCCTCAAAGTGTTGTACAGCCCCATAAATACTATTCTCATCTCCTCTGGTAGATGCTCGATTTGCTCTGTATCCCATCTGCACCCATCAAACACAATCAATGTTAATATCGCCGATTCCAATTCCTTATTCGCATTAACTGAGATGGGGATTAAACGCGGCGACCTTTCAAAAGCTTCGTTGAAGAGCTTGGCCTGCTCCAGAGTTGCACAGGTGTCATACAAGTCGTCTGTGATAACAGCCATGATTCCTGCTTTTGCATAAGCGAGTCTACAGTCGGTGTATTGGGGATCGGG
The DNA here is from genome assembly GCA_018584345.1 of Thuja plicata. Lineage (NCBI taxonomy): Eukaryota > Viridiplantae > Streptophyta > Pinopsida > Cupressales > Cupressaceae > Thuja > Thuja plicata. The sequence goes on along the minus strand of MU227953.1, from coordinate 23,249 downwards.
CATTACCGCTGCCGCAGTCCAGTAGATTGCCACTTCTCTGTGACGAGTAAATTCCAGCTGGGGGAAATTGCAAGCCTTGTACCATCTTTAACAACACAATTATATCTTATCTTAGTATCTTTCATCTAAAATCTTCGCAAATACACAAATTAAACTTAATTTCTTGCGCTCAATTGAGCCGCTTTCATAACAGGGACTGCTTTTTCTGAAAATAAATGCAGACCCTTTTTAACTGCTCCGTCGTTACCTCTTAATATGTTGTATTTCGGATCTGTGTATAGCCTGAGTGCGGTTGAACTCGAGTTTGGCCAATTCTAAATACTTGCCGTTGCTCGCATTTGGCATTCTGCACTTCATTCAGCTTGGATTAGCATTCTGCCCGCTAGAGATAATCTAAAATACAATGAAACGTGATCAGACTAAACTTTATAATCAGAAAATGTATCTTACTGATATAATGTCTTCCCCAGCCATAAGTCATCGGGATTAAACACTTCTATGTTATTTATAATCACCAGTCTCGGCATATTTCTATTCCATCTGGCAAACAAAGCATATTCGACCTGGATAAAGAAGACGCAGAATCGCCAGTCATTAGAATTTTTGTCAAGTTCAGTACTAAATCACGGATTAATATTTCTGAGAAGTAATTAATTCACAATACCTCTTGGCGAAGGTTATCCTTGACAGCCGTCGCCTGAGAAAAGTTGTTGCTTTGCAGGGATTCGGCCAAGTAATCTTTGGCAAATGCACCTATTTCTCTCATTACATTTTCTCCCGGAAAGTTAATCTGTGAGCATCTATACAGGCTCAGCATGTCGATTACTCTTCCCCTGTTTTCATCATCAGACAGCTTATAGAGTTCTTCAGCTTGGGCTTTGATGCTTTGCAGAGAGTCTGACATTTAAAGTAAATAGAGGTTAAGACCAGCCCCTAGTGGTGGAAGTTAAAAGCTCGATCTAAATCATTTGCATAAAAACACATGTAAACCTGGAGACACAGTGTAGCCGAACATCCTGAGAAGCCTGAAGCCCGTGGCTGTGACATCAATATCCGGAACCAGGCTGTCCCTTCCAAATCCAACTCCTCTTTCGCCCCAGTACCTAGTACACGTTTCCAAAGCGAGAAGATGTAAAAACAATCTTACAAAAGTTGGATTTCATTGGAAAAATCAGAAACAGAGAAGATGCTTTTACTCACTGGAACACATAGTCCAAGGCTTGTTTGATCTCCGTTTGGAAATGGCGTTCAAGCCCAAGACGTTCAACACTATCCACGGCCCTCAAACGCTCTGCTATATCCACTGGATACATGCAGGGGACTGCCATTCCAACATTTTGCTTTTAGAAGCCGATTCTCTTTCAATAAATAATACTTAATTAGGCGGGACTACAAAAGACAACAATTACCATAGTCTTCAAACTTTGTAACAAGACCCGCCAAGAATCGTAGGCATTTCTCATCTCCGGTGTGCATAAATACACAAGCTGTAGATGCTGGCGAGCCTGAGAAAGACCCATCCTTCGATTGCAATTTCAGGATGTCTTTCCAATCGACTACTTCTTCTATGCCTTCCAGACACTGCAACATTGCTGTCGGATGCCTGTGTACCTCCTCAACAGATACCCTATTTCACACAATCTTATTCAATCAGTTGCATCTTTTAGTTTATAACCGCGCCTTAAAACAAGACACATCACAAATAGTTGGAGCGCAAAATGGGGTAGAATTTTACTTTTTCAATTCGGAGTCCCTCTTTTCGTTTATTTGCTGGATGATAGGTAGCTCGTAAGGAAGATCCAAGCCCAAATGTTTGGCTTCATTCAACAGTGCAGGCAAAACCATCTCGAATCCTTGATGACCGAATGCTACAGCTTCTTTAACCATTGCTCCCATATTTCCCCTTAAAAAATGAAGACCTGCCATGGCCCAGAAACTAAACTCTTCATCTGCTTAAGGGCAAATCTCGTTTATTCAATGAAATTATGCTTCTTCATTGGTATTTTAATGCGCTTTCAGAGTGCTGGATAGGCGTTGCCCAAATGGAAAGACGAGAAAAAGAAAACAAGAATGTAAATACCTCTCTGCACTTGATTGTTTCCAACGCCCCAGAAGGTGAGAGTAAGGAGGCAGGCAAGAGTATTGAGGAACCTATCAGACGCTAAAAAGCGACTCTGCTGGCCCCAGGAACCGTCCGCTAACTGATTCTGAAGAATCCAGTCCAGCAATTGGGGAAATTGGGGTTGAGCGGAGGCATCAATGGCAGGCACTCTCGCTACCCACGCAGTATCGTATGCGGAAGGACTTATTTCCCCATCTTCCATTGAATAAAACAGCTCTTTGATCTCCGCAACCAATGCCTCTATTCGCTTATCCATCTCCTCCAACGGTGCCTGAAACAATTCACACTCAATCAGATTTTCAGATTTCCCAATTTTGCTACATCTAACTCCACATCTTTTATTTCCTCTCGGATTTTTCCGGTTCAACATTTTTCAGGGGCAAATTGAATGAATGTCAAAATTAGCTGATCCACAGGTCCCCAAATGTAGTGTCAAATGTTGATCCGTCATAATTGGGAAGGGGAAGGTAAATAAATTAATATTTCATACCTCCTCAAATGTTGAATTAGAATGAACATAATCTGGCTTCCCAGCATTAGGATAGATTTTGGGCTCCGGATGCGCAATCGCTGCAGCTGCAATTATGACGGCCCTCAATTATTTATCGCCCGAATGGTTTGTAAATTTATACTCGAAAGAAGAAAAAAAACAGGCGGTGGGTGTTACCGTGAAGTGTTTTCGCATTGTCGCCAAGAGCAGGAGCAGATGTCATGTTGTAGCAATCTGCAAACATTTGAAAAAAACAATAATAATGTAAGTTTTGATATCCAGGATGAGGAGTTAGAGTTAGATGAGAGGCGAATAATTAAATAAGAAATACCTATGCTCTTAATGCGAGCGTAGTTTGTCAAAGGCAGAGAAGTATTGGAAAGACGTTGTGTGGATTTGGTAGTTGGCTTCGAAAACAAACTGAGGCGCGGACACAAACTCTGGGACATTTTTAACAAATTAGATGTCGCCTTGTGAAGAAGACTTTGAATCCCATGGGGAGTAGAGAGAGAGGGTTTTATCGGAGCTGCACTGGGCATACCCTGCCAAATCTCAATTAGATTCCAACTAAATCGAACAGGAATGGCGTCGTCAACAATTTCGCTCTGAAAGAGTCAATGACCCTATATTTTAATATTTCTTTGATCCACAATTCCTTAATATTGCATATTTTAATGTTGTTTTATTCAACTTACACTTATCTTATTTTTCTTGATTATATCTTATATAAATTCATTAGGGAGCTGGTTTACTTGGAAATCAAATTTACATCTTTCTAAATTTCTAACATTTAAATTCAAACTTTCACCTAGTTACTATGAATTGACAAGGGGAAACATTCAATTATCGATAGGGGTCTGATAACCGTTATGCTTTTGTCATAGAATTACTAATACTAAAGGAACCCTGAAAATGAAAAACACATGTACCAATAGTCGATCACACATATACTAATATCCAATCATTTTTTACCTTATTGGGTTGGTAATTGGCCCATTTGTGCACCACTATTGAGACATTTTGTAATGACTACTAAGACATTTGGCCACAAGTACTAGCAATTTTTAGTAAACAACTATTGGTGTAAGAAGATAGCGGGTATCGAGCGAGTGTTTTGAAATGGCACTTTTGGACCACTTTGTGCTCCACGATCCCTACAAAGATATTCGTGAATACCCAAAAGCCAAAACCTTAGCTTTAAGCACTTCACTCACCTACGGAGGTACACCAAAAAAATGGGCAAAATTTGACTTACTGTTTAGGAATTCTAGGTGCACGAAGTGAAAACATTTAAATGAATTCATTTATATTCATCAAATATTGGAAATATGTCTCTAGATATAAGGAGTGTGCTAGGAACACTTACATTCACAAATATATTAAGATCCATGATCAGGATGGAATTGGGAAATATTGAAATCTAATTTTTGAGTATTTTCTATGTCTCAGTAAACTCCATTTTTTAAGGTCTTCGGGGCTTTTATGGGCCTATCTCTCCCAAAGAGGGATCACCTACCTCGGCATGACCTCCCAATTTTTGCTTTACAAATTTTTATTACCTTTCCAACAAAGTAAACGGTTCGCAAATCAAACCTAGGACTAGAAAGTTATGCCTTCTCCAAGTAGGCCTAAATTTTTATATAGTTTTTTGAATTTTTTGGTAGTTTTAATAAGTTTATTTGTAATAAACATTATGAGGACTCTTCATTTCGTTTCCAAGGTATTCTAGTGACCCTTGGGATCCATCATATTTGTATAAACTTCGATTTCGAATAGAATGGATTACTTTTTGGCTTGCAATTCTATTGTTAGTCTTCTGATTTTTATATTGAACTTGACAATACCTCAGGTATCACACCAGGCATTGTAATCTGATTCATAATTCAGATCAATCAATGACAATCCTAAATTACATCATCACATAGGAAACTTATTCATAAAAGATGTTATATTGGAAGATGACGGTTGTGTAAAATTATTCATAAGAGATCAATATTAAAGACAATGCTTGTATGAAACCTTGGGTAGGGCACTTGCCCTTAAAGTGTTGATTATATTGGAATTTTTCATACATAATTGTTAATTAGTTCGTTTATGAGTCCCTAAATATAATGATGATATATGAATACTTCGATCTCGTTATATCTTATATCGAAGGCATTCTCTATATGAAGTGACCAACTCTCTTTTTGAAATTAATGTTTCAGAATTTAGGAGAAGGATGCAAGAGTGTAGAATTAATCTCAACCACTAATTTATATTAATTTTGAAAAACTTACTATAAAAAGTAAAAAACACGCATATAAAAGCAAAAATCTATCTTTTATTATTACCTTTGTTTGATAAAAATATTTTTTAATACTATTTTCTAAAATATTAGGATATTTTCTTTTCATGTTTTAAGAAATTAGCTTTAGTTTATTCTAATTCTAGTTATCTTTTTATTAAATTACAAATAATAATTCAAAATTGTTATAATTGATTTAATCTATAATTATTTATCTTATTAAATTTATAGAAAAACTATATTTTGATTTAAAAATCTCTTTTTTATGTTATCTTGTTTTTATAAAAATATTATTAATATCTTCTTTAATTAGGATATTTTATTCTGTTTTTTAATTTACTCTTATTCTAGATTCTTTTTTTTTGTGCCAGAGGTACTCCCGCGACCCAATCCAATGCTCAACCTGCCTTACCTCGGTCTCGAGCTGTCTCTACATATCATGCTCTCTTTTTATATTTCTGTACTCTATTCTCTCTCTATTTCTCCCCCTCTATCAATTTATATATACCTTTCTCCCTCTCTTTATATATCTAAATATCTCTCTTATTTACACACATCTTTATTTCTCCCTCCCTATCTCAATCTCTATATCTCTCACTCAAACAGAGACATGTTCCCTATTTCTTCCTCCTTATCTCTATCTCTATCTCTATCCTATCTCTCGCATACACTCATTTCCCTTCATCTCTCCTACTCTCTCTATCCCCCTCTCATTATCTCCCTTTTGCTTTCTAATATTTACCCCTCTTTCTCTCTCCTTCCATCTCTCCCTCCCTGTCTTACCCCTCTATATTTTGTAATTCATATATACTCTATCTCACTTACTATCCATGTCTCTACCTCTTTCTATCCCTATCTCTACCTCTTTCCCCATTACTTCCCTTTCTATCTCTCCACTTCTCATATATCTCTAATTCACACACACACAGAGTCCATGTTTATCCCTCCCTATCTCTATCTCTCTTCCACTCTCTAAATCTTTATCTCTATTACTCATTTCTATGACCTTATTTATCTCTTGCTCCCCACTCTCTCTCCTTATATATATATATATATAACATAAGATGATCCTATTGGTAAAAAAAATGATTATCTGCTTGATAAGTAGGAGATATTTTTCCACTCAACTGTGTATTTTTTGAGTCAAACTCATTGACCCATGTTTCATGAGTAGTGGTTCACAAGAACCCATCTCTCATGAGAATGAATGGAATACTTAGCACTCATTGCATCTAGGTGATGCTCATAGATGTGAAGCACCAAGACTTTTCGGGAGGCCACCCATCTCATTACTACTCTAGCTCAAGCACACTTAACCACAAAGATTTCTCCAAGGTTAAGCCCACTTTGCTTACAACCCCATTCGCAAAACCTTTAGCAAGTGTTGTGCCTTATGGACCATTCATTATAAAGCCCCTTAAGCTCATCAATTGATAAGTAGAAGATTTTTTTCCATAATAAGTGGAATTGTGATATTGCTATTAGGGTTCAACTGTGTAGTTTTTTATTTTACGGTTTTTGTTTCAATTATGATTGAGATCCCTGTAGGTGGATGCATATTTAATTTGATGCTATCACTTCATTATTGAGACATTGTCTGCGCAAACAACCTCATATTCTAAATAGCCTACTTATTGCCTCATGGACTCCAATAATTTATGTAAAAAATAGACCAGAATTTTCCCTAATTTACTTATAACACCTCTTTGACATACCCATTGCACACCAAGATGAAGTTGCTAATTATAGTTAAATGGGTTTTTTTTAAATTACTTTGTTAAGTAAAATTACTATTTTAAATGACTAATTATTACTAAGTATTTCCAAATAATTGGTTATTACTAATTATTACTAAGTATTTCCAAATAATCGTTATTATATTTCCAAATATTTATTATTCTTCTCTTCTCTTCTCTTCCGAGAGTTGTTTGATCATGCGACCGTTCGGATGAAATCCACATGATACAAGGCAAAGCAGATCCGTTAGGGCCCGTTTGGCGCTAGGAATTAACCTGGAATAAGCATTAGTTAATGCTAGAATAAATTTATTCTCTGTTTGTGGGCATTTTCCTTATTCTCGAATTAGAAAACTTATCCCCATTTTGGGGCTTATTCCAGCATAAGTTAATTCTAAAAAAAAGCTGGAATTCATTTCTTATTCGAGAATAAGCTATTTATGGATTCAAATTTATTTTATTTTATTAATTTTTATTTTTTTTATAATTTTTTT
>MU227952.1:205425-217083 GCA_018584345.1 Thuja plicata | reverse complement strand
TTTCTGGGTCATACTCCTATAGTGCCTTTACCAATCTCTCTGTGTTTTCCTTTGAATCATTTTTAGGAACCAAATTGATCTTTAATTCATTTTCCTTTAACTTAAAAAGAAAACTCTTTAATTCCTCAATTTGGATGAAGTCATCATCCTACATGAACAAGTTAGAAGGTAAAAAACTATCATCTATTTGGGTAACTAGTGCTGGAATTGATTCCCCAATCCCCTCACCTTCTAGTAGATTTTGTGCATCCCTTATTGATTGTCTTATCACATGGATATAGCGACCTTTCTCAGTAATTACTGCTTTAGCAATACCTTTCATCACCTTGGTAGCATGCTTAATTTTCTATCTTTTGGTTGTTGGCCTTTGAGAAGACTCATCTTCATCTCCCTCCTCTAATTCCATAAATTATTCTCTTCTTATAGGTGCATCTTCATGAGATGACTCCACATCCTCAGGGTTGACCTTAGCCTCTGCTCTTGTAGGTACCTCAGTCATCTTTTATATTATCTCATCATATTTTTCGAGCAACATCTTTAACCTGTCCCAATATCCAAGTTCATGGTAGAACCCAGGAAAAGAAGGATCAACCTATTTAAATTCCCTTTCTAATCTTTGAATGTCGTTCCACCTTCTTCTCTTCTCACTCAGCTCATCAATAACATTTTCATTTCTGATGATATATTCCTCAGGAAATGCATCATGAATTGGAAAAGAAACATTTGTTATCTTCTTTAAAGTGACTCTCATAAATCCCTTAGGATCATTGACTCTCATCTTTGCAGTATACAATTTATAGTGTCTCAAAAAATTGTTCATGGGATCCAGAGCCCATTACCAATAGTGAAATCACTTACTACCCATAATCTAGGTAATAAAGTTCCCTTCTTCTTCTTCTTCTTAAGGCCTAGGTATTCTTTGTCATCCATTGTTAGCTTCCAGATGAACTCAATAATTCCCACCCTAAGAGAGACATGTTCTGGTAAAATGTGAGGTGGCCGAAGACACCCAAAAACCCTAATAATTGTAAAATTCTCAAAAAGAAAAGCATCTCCCCAATTATTCCTTATAGGCCCCTTACTATTTGCATGCAAAGGTCTAATCATTCTTCTGAGGACAAGAGGAATTATATCCTCTCTTGCACCTAACATGTCTCTAATGGGATCTACAATCCAAATTTCAAAATGTAAAAAGGAAGAAGAGTAAGTGGTGCATTCCCATACTCTTGTCCATAGTTGAATTGACAGCTGCATACCCATGTCCTCCTCCATCAAGATCAACTCATCATCTATGTGGTTAGCATTGTAAAACAGAATATGATGCATGAGCATTGAATAATGCTTGAAATAAATCTTGGAAGGATTGCTCTGTATAGATTCTAGGTCATTTTAAATTTTGTCGACTATAAAACCCACATTGTTATATTCCTTGTTTACATGGGGGCATTGAATGTCCATAGCCAACATTAGTAAATCTTAAGCTACCATCTTTCTGCCTTTCGCTCCCAACACTTTGCATAGATTGTACATAGTTACTTGAGCTAATTATGAAAATTGTCCAAATCATAAGGCTCATTCACATTGTCTGGAATTGGTATAAGTATCCTTTCATCCTTTGCCATAAAAATGGGATTGACATTATTCTTCAGAACACACTTGTGTAAATGATACTGCCTTTTTTCTTCATCCAAGTTGATGTCCATGCTCATGGCTCCAATTATGCCAAATAAGTTGGTTCTGTCAATTCTTACAAGAGCAGTTTTATCTTTCTTCCTGATGCATTTGGTAATTGGGCAATAATGTTTTGCCAATACTTTTATTAGGCCAACATCTATGAAGATGTCGGGAATGATCAATTTAGCCATGTTTAGAATCCATGGATTGCACACTAGGACATCTTTAACTCTATTGTTGAAAAAGAAAAGGAAAAGAGAGGAACCAGTAGAACCATGAGTGTCCGGGTTCTTGCACCAAGAACATGTATCCCACCATTCCTGATCATTGAGTGATAATGTGTTCTATGACCTTGGCAGCAATTGAACTCAATCTTCTAAAAATTTATCCTTCTTCTCCTTCCTTCCATCTACTGAATGAGAAGATGTAATTGGTTCTTCCATTTTTACAAAAATAACAAAATCTTCAAACCAGACAGAAAAGCTTCTCTGATGCACTTATTCTCTCTGCAAATGCAATAGCTTAATCTCAAGGCAATCTTGTTATCTCATAGAAAACAAGGTTAGTGATTGGATACAATATTGATGGCTATGGATACCTCTTTAAAGCTCTTTCTCGAGTACCAACTCTCTATCCATCAACTTACCATTAATGTCATACATTCATAATAACCATAGTTATCCATGAAAGGAAAACGATCATGTCATCAGACCGTAAATTTAGAAACTTTGAGAATTATAGAATCATTTGAAAAATATGCCATCACATCTAGCAAATATCTATCATTTCACAAATCATTTTGGCCCATACCCCACTTGTTACTTTTCAACTCAATTCAATTGTCGTTGTGGCATCAAGCTTTGCTTTATTTGAAAAATATGACTTTAAAATATGTCTTACAATCTTGCGATAAACCGTAACAGTCACCTTAGCATGGTCGCAACCTTTAGAAAAAATTGCACCATAACCTTGTGACCTTGCACCAACAATTATCCTTAACCTCTTTGCATGGTCAAAACCAAGAAAATTTTAAGTAAAAGAATCTTGCAACCTTGCGTCATCCATTGATTATTATACTTAAGATATGTGGCATCCTCTCGCACTACCGCAACCATCTTCATAACCTTCATTAAAGACTTGTGATCTTGCAGCCTACAGTAAATGTTAGTTATTTTTTGAAAAATAGGACACATGGCACCTCTACGCTTGTTTGCACCTTAACAACTTAACCGTTAAAAAAACTTCGGAACCTACAACAAACTAAACCTAACCACTAGCAGGTGACTATCGCATGATCAAAACCATTTGGGACTAACCGTTTATTATCACACAACCTTGAGAAAGTATTAACTTAACCGCCACACTTAACCTCAATGCAATGTCACAACATTAAAAATTAACCAGACTACTAACTTGCGACATTGCGTTATACTTTAACTTAACCGCCTCGCAAGATCATAACTATTTGATATAAGAAGATAAGACTGTTGCAACCTCGCAACACAAAGGAACTTTAACCACGTCGCAAGATCCCAAGATTAAAATGTTATTTAGATCAAACCTTGTAAAATTGCACCTTGAACAGTTAAACAAACATCGCTAGTTCGCATACATGAAAAATTGACCAGAAAAGACTCGCAAACTAGTGGTAAAGCAATCCTATCTATTAAAACAAACATAAAAATATATACAACCTATCTATTTTTCATGGATATAATCCATTATTCCAAGAAAAATAATGCTTCAGGAATTGTCCATGAACATGCAATTCTAGAGTTTCTTCTACCATGTATTTCAACAAATATGAGTCTTCACCCCATTTGTTGTTAATAATATATGCACCTAACTATATAGGGTTAAAATTTCCATGTCTACCCTAGTCTTCCAATCTGGCATTCCATATGATGACCATATCATCCACTTCAAACTTTGTGATAGTGGTTTTCTTGTCATATAAGTATTTGATCCGCAACTATAATTTGGCATTTCTTTCATACACTTCTCTTCTTGTTTCATCTAGCTACATAAAATCATTTATTCTTATCCTCATTTCATCATCTAAGTCCTCATAATATGTCTACACAAACTTATACATTTGCATCAAATTATTATGTGGCAACCTAGTCTGAATGCCATAAACAAGGTCAAAAGGTGCACATCTGATTGCCTTTTTTACAGTTACCCTATCATCCCATAATGCAAATCTCAGTTTGGAGTCCCAAGCCTTCTTGTTTTCTACTAGGACCCTCTTGATGATTTTAATCAAGCTTTTATTACTTGATTCATCTTGGCCATTTCCTTGTGGGTGGTATGGAGAAGAATAAGATATTTGAATCTCGTACTTTTGACAAAATGTATTAAATTCATCATATCTAAAACACATAGCATTGTCTTCTACTATTTTTTTAGGGCATCCAAATCTGATAGTAATATTCTTTAAAAGAAAGTCTACCACCACTTTACTTGTAGCTCTTTTAGTAGCTATAGCCTCTACCCACTTAGTAAAATAATCAGTAGCCACCAAAATCCATGAGTGACCACTACTTGACTTCCCTTCAATTTCCCCAATGAAATATAGCCCCCACTGCTGAAATGGTTCTTGAACATTTACAAGTCTAAGAGGTAAGTTACCGGAAAATTTTAACTTACCTAAAAACCTTTGGCATGCATCACAATTTCTCACCAATATATGATGTGCATCTTTGAAAATAGTTGGCAACCAAAAACCAAACCTTAGTACCTTATGAGAAATTGTTTTAGCCATGTGATGACCACCACAAACTCCACTATGAATTTCTTCTAAAAGTCTCTTAGCCTAATTTTGATTGACACATTTAAGCAACACACCTTCATTGCTTTTCAACCACAATTGTCCACCAACTATGGCATATTTAATGGCATGCAGTTTCATAGTTCTTTTCTTGTTATCATCCATATCAGGGGGCAAATCATTTTTTGTAGGTATACAATAATGTCTTTGTACCATTCACACTGGTCAAGATCACATATGAATGGATTTTGGTTCTCCTCTAAAATATTAACATGGTTAGCATCAAGAGTTGCTTGAGTCATCAGCTTCACTAACTCCTTGCCTCTTACCAGTTTGGTAACTTGAACATCAATGTTGAATTCTTGAATCCTATCGATCAACCTACACCTTCTCCTAGAGACCTCTTATTGAGTGAAGATGCATTTAACAGTTGCACTGGGTACATAAGAAATAACAATTTCTCCAACTAAATAATACTTGAAATCCTTAATAGCTTTCACCAATGCATATGCTAGTTTTTTCATTTATCTCATACTTCAATTCTGCAGCTTGCAAGGATTTACTGAAAAAAGCTATCGGTTGTTCAAACCCCTCTGAATTATTTTGCAAGAGCACTGCAACTACGGTGCGGAAAGATTCAAATGAAAATATTTACATAGTCTTTATATAATCAGGAGTCCTCAAAACATGAGCATCCTTGATGGCTTGCTCAATATCTTGGAAAGCCTGAGAAGGTTCATCATCCCATTCAATCTTGGCCCCTTTCTTCATCATCTTTTAAATAGATTTATTAATTTTAACAAAATTAGTAACAAACCTTCTTAAAATTTTAGTTGGGCAAAGAATGATTGTATTCCCTTCACATTTTTAGGCTGTGGTACTTTGTCTATTGAAGCCATCCTCTCTCTATCAATCCTGACTCCATCTTTTGAAATAATGTGACCAAGCAATTTCCCTTCGGTCACCCCAAACACACATTTTTGGGGATTCAAAGAAATACCATACTCAAGGGCTCTAACAAAGATTTTTTCTAAATGCCCACAATGTTGGCTTTCTTCCTTTGAGCATGTTGCCAAATCAGCCTGATAGACTGCCAAGAATTTATAAATAAAATATGAAAAAGAAAGATCCATATCTCTTTGGAATGTAACCCCTACATTTGTCAAGCCAAATGGTATCCTAACATAAACATAGGCTCCCCATGGTGTTGTGAATATTGTCTTGTACTGATCTGATTCTTCAATCATTATCTAGTTGTATCCAGATATACCATCCATCATTGTTATGAGCTCATGCCTACTCACTTTCTGCAGCATCACTTCCATGTTAGGCAAACCATAATTATCTTTTATTGAATACATATTTAGATTTCTAAAATCTACACATAGTCTTATGTCTCCATTCTTATTTCTTACAGGCACAAGGTTGGAAACCCATGAAGAGTGCCTGATTGGCTTGATGATACCAACATCCCTCATTTTCATTAGTTCCTTTTACATTTTAGGAGCAAGAGTGGGATTAATAGGCCTCTTCTTTTTCTTGAATGAGAATCACATGCTGGATTAGGTCTTCTCTATAAACTTTTAAGTCATCATATGACCAAGAAAACACATGCATATGCTTTATCAAAAGATCTATTAGTGCTTTACTTACCTTTGGAGACAACTTCCTACTAATGTATACATTCTTTGGAACCTCTATTATTCCAAGGTTTACTTACTCCAAGTCCTTAGGATCACGGACAGTCTTCATGCTCATTGTCTTATCCTTGTTATCAAAAGCCCTTTCTAGGACTACCAAGCCTTTGGGAACTTTATTTGTTTTTAACTGCAATACATCCTTCCCAAACATTGTATCCTTTTCGTCCATACTTTCCACATATCCACTAAAATCAATCTCCTAATTACAAAATTCACCCTCACAGTTCAAGAATCTGATAATATCAATATCATCATCAAATACTTGCCAATTCACAATGATGTCAGGGACTGGGGCATGGTTTGTACTTCAACCTTCAAAAATTCTGCAAACATGACATCATCTGGCTTGAGAGCAATATTTTCTAAGATATGCCATTTTAGTGTGGCTCCTATCCATCCAGTCAATCCCAAAAGCATCAAAATTTTCAATCTCATCCCAAACAACATTCCTATATTGTTTTAATCCCTTGTTTTTAGAAGCATATTTGGACCTCACCTTGGATATGACCAACTCTGAATCTCTAATAATACTGAGATTTTTAATTCCATGTTTAGAAACTAATCTCATCCCAATCAATAAAGATTCATACTCTGCAACATTATTTCTACAAGCAAATAATAGAGTGAGTGAAAACGTGAAAAGCTTACCACTAGAAGAAATTAGCAGGACACTTGCACCTGAACCCTCCTTTGAACTATGACCATCAAAATACATAGTCCAAAGACTATTGTTATCAGATGAATTTTCCTTATTTTCAGATAAAGTTAGAAGCACCTTCTTCTCATCTACTATTATATCTTCAACTCTAAATGTGTCCATATTAGTAACAAGGAAACTAGTTATATCCTCATCTTTACTAATCCCAATCTTGTGTGGGAGCCTTGACTCATGGTTGACCTTTACATTTTCACCATCAATTTTAAAGGTAGAAAAAAGAAAGATCAAAATGCAGGCTACCTCCCATGGATGCACTCCATTTTGTAGATAACAACATGCCATAATGAGGAGAAATGTCTACAACAAGAACACTCATGTTTAGACTCTTACCAGGGTATGCGACCAACTTATATGGTAGGACCTTAATATTACCAATAACAGACACTTCTCTTGAATCCATAGCTTGACATATCCCATGAGGATTATCAACTATTAACCCCATTGAATCCATAATCTTGACTGACATTACTGTGTTTGATGCCCTTGAGCCTATCATACAATTCTTAAGCATTTTACCATTTATTATCACAATAAAAAAGAAAAGGTCCACATTGCCTAAACAAACATTCACATACTTATTTAAATACATCTGAGGAGTTTGAGAAATTAATCCTTCAAGCTCATTTTCTTTCTTTTCGTTCTTACTTTCCCCATCCTTTGCTATTTTATCCTCATATATTTGTTCAATTTTAATTGAGGATGCACGCTTAACCCATGCTAGAGTTTTTTCTTTGTGTTCATCTATCCTCGTCGTTTCAAGAAAAGCTACTTTAACTATAATTTGGGAAAGTAATTGTAGCATATCTATAGGAACATACTCAGGGACATAAATTTCTTTACCTAAAGTATTTTCAGCTTGAGTTGTTTGGCTGCATTCATTTTTTTCTTTTTTGCTTATTGTCCTCTTGAATAGGAGTAGTAGACTTTTCAATATCCTTTATTTCACTTTTAGATGCAGAGGTTGCATCAATAGGTTTAGGGGCCTCAACATTTTTAGCCAAAACCTTGGCTTTCACTTCCTTGATCTTTACATCACCTTTATCCTTCTTTAATATTTCCTTTGTTTTATCCTTATGTTCTTTTATGAGCATACTAGAAGGCTTACCATCTTCGCCTCCAACAATTTTGTTTCTTAGATGGTAGTTACCCCTTGCGTAGGAAACCATGTATGTTGTAATTTTGTTAGAAATTAATCTTTCCTTGGTGAACTATGTAATTAAAGGATAAATCAAGGTATCCTAAATTGTATTTGTCTTCTAGTCCAAGTGGGAGGACATGTGACATTTTTGTAATTCCTTTAATAAGGAAAATAGATATTCCTCCTTAAGAGGATTCCTACACATGGCACACACTTAATGTGAATGTGGCACTCATAGGATATGGGAGTTACATGCAAACTCCTTCACTCATCTCTACTTAAGAGATGATTCTCACATTCTTCTTAAGGTTGGTTCTCACAAGTTGGTTCTCATGGGATTTCTTCTCTCTTCTTCTCTCATTCTAATTCTTTCTCTCACAATGTTGTAATGAGCTTCTTGCTCAAGCTCTATCTCTTTCATGGATTCTTTCCTCATTCATATTATTCCTTGGTGAACTATGTAATTAAAGGATAAGTCAATGTATCCTAAATTATATTTGTCCTCTAGTCCAAGTGGGAGGACATGTCACATTTTTGTAATTCCTTTAATAAGGAAATTAAATATTCCTCCTTAAGAGGATTCCTACACATGACACACACTTAATGTGAATGTGGCACTCATAGGATATGGGAGTTACATGCAAACTCCTTCACTCATCTCTACTTAAGAGATGCTTCTCACATACTTCTTAAGGTTGGTTCTCACAAGTTGGTTCTCATGGGATTTCTTCTCTCTTCTTCTCTCATTCTCATTCTTGCTCTCACAATGTTGTAATGAGCTTCTTGCTCAAGCTCTCTCTCTTTCATGGCTTCTTGTCTCATTCATATTATTCACACGAGGTTTTTTCTTGTTTTTTTCCCTTTCAAAATCCTTGAGTTCTTGTGTTGGTCTTGGAGCATTTTGGTGAGCTCAGTGTTTGATCTATTGAAGGAAAATCTCTCTCTTTCTTTGTATTTGATAAAACTGTTCCTTTTGCACGCTCTCTTGGATTCTTTCCTTACCTTTTTTTAATTTAATTTTATATTTCTAACATGGTATCAGAGCTGGTTTAATCCTTGTTTTGAGTGTTGCATGAAGGAATAGTTGAAAGATATCTTCGTTGAGGAGAAGAAATCAGTTTTTTGTTGATCTAACTCTTGTTTGCAGGGATTTCCTTCACTCTTTTTGCAAATCTAAGTCTATTCATATCTATTTCAAGTTTTTTTTTTTAATTTCTAACTCACCCTCTGTCAGGCAACCGCAAGGGTTTTATCTTTTATGCATTTTTCATCCATTTCTCTAACTATCCTATTTACAGATTTGTATATTTCAACGTTCTAACATATTTCCTTCCTTTAAAGCTTTTCTAAAATCTGTATATTTAACTTTTTATTGCAGGATTAACTTAAGATCTCATATTCATCTATTCTTTAATCTCTATTTTTTAATATATCTCTCTGTATATTTATCAGAGTTCATCTGATTTCTAACTATTTTCTTCTACAGGTTTATTCAAAATCTATAGTATTTTATTGTGTCTCATCTGGAGGATAATCTTAATCCATCTTTGTTTAATCTCTGTCTTCTCGCAGGATTCTGTGACTTTGTGCAGCACATCCTTTTAAAACATTTGCATCTGCCTTCTTAGCGTAGCTCTTGTTTATATTAAAAGTAACATTTACCTTCATCTTGTGCAGCTTCCATAGCTTTGTTATTACCTTGCACATCTTTGTATTCAAACTCCCCCTTGTTCTTTAGGAACTCTGTGCAATATTCAAACTTATTTGTATTCAAACATTGCGCAACCCATTCATATCTCTGCGCAACTTTGTATTTGTCCTCCCTTGGCTCGCAACAGAATTCCTTATAATCTCAGTGCAACCCTTCAAACACTCTTCCAGTGCAGTCTGCTCCTTCACCTTGCTGGTCCCACACATCTCGACTCCATAGTACCATGCACTGTTATACAATTTTCTTCACAGTTGTCTTAGTATATTTTAAGCATTGTACATTTTAATCATTCTCGCTTGGAAATGAAAGATTCCAAGCAGCATACAAGATCAAAAATTATCTTTGCAGTGGAGAGAGTAGTAGGATGTGGTAAGATATATGCATTGACTCCAAACTAATCAATTCACCTTCTGAAAGCTGCTCTTTGAATACACTTGCTGATTTGTAGAATTTAATGCAATAATAGTAGAGGCACGATCTATTTCCATTATGTTGATTTTCTCATTCATTTTTATTTCAGCGCAACGTGCTAAGTTGCACACTCTTTTCTCTACCTTCCCTCACGCAGCCCATTTCTCTCTTACTCTTCTGTTTGTTTCAGGATTCTTCTACTTCTCTCCTACTTCCCTCCCCTTGCGCAATCCATTCTCTAGTGCAAGTAATTTCTGTCAATAATGTCTCTGCTCTTTTGTTTGTTTCAAGCTTCTTCTGTGCCTGCACTTTGCATTATTCTTGTATGTGTTTCATTATGTGGGCCATCATTCAAAACTTCAAAGTCCAGCTATTCCTGAAAACAATCCATCTAGTTTGATGGCTGGAAATATAATGACAGGGTCAAAAGAGCCTCTTCTATCTTCGCTCCAACCTGTGATTGGGTGTTTTAAATTATTACTTATTTTTTATTACATATTCACTAATGATGACAAGACCAGTTATCTTTTATTCAAGGATAGCTCTCGCAGCTCTCTGTTATCTTCTAACGCAACAAATTGTACAACAGTTGTCTTGCATTGACTTGACTGAGTAGTTTTTTTTTAAATCTCTCCATTTCATGTTAACCTTCTGCAAACTTAACGATGTTCTCCCCCTCCCTCTATTTCGCTGCCATTCTTTTCAATCTGCGCTCCATAATGGTTTATTTATATTGTTTGCTCTTAGGGCCCGTTTGTTTCCTGGAATATGACTGGAATTGACATTATCTAATTCTGGATAATGCCAAATTCCATGTTTGGGTCCATGAATAAAAATAGAATTGGAATTACGAAATTCTCATTTTGCCCCAAAATGAGCATATCAATCTTCCACCTAAATAGGTGGAATTGGAATTTCAAATTCGAATTCCAATTTATACAAAAGCAAATTTAATATCTCGTCGGATCCGTGACATGATAGATGTGTGTGTGTGTGTGTATACAAATGTGTGTATGTGTGTATGTGTATACATGTGTGTATATACACACATATATATATATATGTATATATACACACATATGTGTATACATGTGTGTATATATACACACATATATATACATATGTGTATATATACACATACATGTGTGTATATATACATATGTATATATATACATGTGTATATATATACATGTATGTGTATTTATACACACATGTATCTATACATATATGTGTATGTGTGCATATATATACATGTATATACACATATGTGTATATATACACACATACACATATATTCATGTGTGTATATATATGTGTATATATGCACACATACACACATATACATATACATATATGTATATATACATGTGTGCATATATACATATATACACATATACATACATATATACACATGTATATATACATGTGTATAAATATACATACATATATGTATACACACACACACACACATATATATATATATATGTGTGTGTGTGTGTGTGTATACACATGTATATACACACATGTATATACATA
>MU227952.1:176183-204767 GCA_018584345.1 Thuja plicata | reverse complement strand
ATTAAGATTTAGAAACTTCTTTCTTTTAATCCTTATGTAATATTTAAAGTTTAATTATTTTAAATTTTCAAATTTATTTATATTTTTATCTATTGTAAATTAACATTTAATTGTGAAGCATTAATTAAATGATTTTTTAATGTTTATATTTTAGCTTTAAAATAAATTGTTATTTTAAATTAAGTTTGTTTTCTTAATTAAGTAATTTCATTACTAAATTTGTTTATTTACTATAGCAAATTAAATTTGATATATTTGAAAGTAAATTGACTCTAAATTTGTTTATTGATTCTTTTTATTGAATGTACTTTTTATTTCGGCTTATTAAACAATTTTTTTTTTAAACTCTTTAATTATAACATTTAAATTTCTTTATTTAATTTTTTAAAATTTAAGAAGTTGTTATCTTTATTAACTCATTTTAAAGATTTTTTTAATCATATTTCATTAAGTTAAAGGGGATTTCTTTTTTCTAGTTTCCAATAAAAAGGCGTTTTTAAATAATAATAAAAAAATCTTGTTTTTCATAAAAATTTAAATTTTTTTATCTTAAAAAGGGTGTGTTTTATCTATGTTTCTCAAAATAATTTAAGGGGGATCTTTTTTGTTTTTCGGAACTGAATTATAGTACTTATGTCTCCATTAATTTTGGAACTTAAATGATGGGTTAACATCACTTGATATTTAGCTATCCTTTCCCTATACATCTCCATGAAGCGGAGAATCATTAAATAATGATTTAAAAAAACAATTAAATTTTTGTTTAACACATTAAGCTTCTCACTTATTCCTATGTTTAACATTCTGTTAAACTACAATACAATTTGTATTTCTCTATATTATTAAATGTTAGATCTCTACTTTGTTCAAAACAAATTTATTTTATTTCAAATTTTTAATTATACCTTCTTTAAACTATAGACTTTAGTATTCTATTTACTCAATTAATCTGAGTATTTTCAATTATAAATTTCTTTACGATAAAGTAATTGTGTTCTTATGTTCAACATCAATGGAGTTTTCTAACTGATATCCATAACATTAATGTTGCTCTTACATTTTCTATTCTTTATCTCCAATTATTCAGGATTATGAGCTTATCTTACACTATTGCCTTCATGAGTATCATTACTGATTTTATTGATGAGCTTGATTTAATCTATTTTGTACATAGTTGCAATTTATGCTTTTAGAGCATCTCTGCATGCACATAGTTGCATTTTATGGTTTTATACCATTCGTTAATATACATTTTACTTCATCTTGTAACTTGCACTGGGATGCACTTACTTCAGTTGATGTTGATCAACTTGTTCCATTTGTAAGTTGCACTGGGATGCACTTACTTCAGTTGATGTTGATCAACTTGTTCCATTTGTAAGTTGCACTGGGATGCACTTGCTTCAGTTGATGTTTATCAACTTGTTCCATTTGTAAGTTGCATTGGATGATTCTTTATTATGTTCCTCAGTGAGAGGATGGTTCTTTATTCTGTTCCTCAATGAGAGGATGATTTTTCATGAGTTTCCCTATTGTTTCACATTTTATTGGAGGTAATATGTTCTTACTTCGCATAATCTGGTCTTATGGTTCACAACAGTAAACATGCTTGGAACTCAGGATCTTGAGTTAATTTGGTGCTTGAGTCTCTTATTCTACTAATTTATCATTGTCTCTCTCATATTTCTTTTATTAATATACTAACGCGATAATGCACTTCATTCTTCATTGCTTAGATCGTGGGTCATGGAGGTGATGGAGTCATGACCCATTCACTTGTAGTGGGATGACTCGTTAGTGGACTGTCTATATCCATGTGATTGGTGCAATATTGATGCAGGTTTCATTAGTTGACCTTGTCCATGGTCATTTGTGTTTTAGTATATTTATTTCATGAGAGCATTGATAAATACTTTCTTACCTAACTTGTTCTTTTTGAAACTTTGAGCATTTGCTTTATCTTGATATCATGTTAGCTCCATTGCATTTTGGTGATCAATTACATTTATCTTTATCTCTAACTCGGTTTTCACTATGAGAGTTTCCTTAAAATTATACATTGATGTTACAAATTTCAAAAGATATACTAACTTGAATATAAGATTGAAATTTTACTTGTGGATAGTTGCCTTGTTTTCTTGTTCAATGTTTCAGGTGATCCATCAAGGTCCAATAAAGACATCAATTCATTTACACATGTCCTATGTATCAAAAGACTACTTGAAGATGTGCATATACTTCCACTTGAACACTTTTTAAGGACTCATCCACTTCTCTTGGCTCTACCAAAGCTTCTTGTACATTATATTTCTAAAAGACCACTTGCAAACTTGAAGACAATACAATTTCTTCCTTATATTGAAGATCAAATTGTACATTTTTGTAAAAATTGGGTTTCATACCCCTTGTTGTAAGTCCCCAAGTAAATAGTAAAGGGGGATGTTAGAAATTAATCTTTTCTTGGTGAACTATGTAGTTAAAGGATAAACCAAGGTATCCTAAATTGTATTTGTCCTCTAGTCCAAGTGGGAGGACATGTCACATTTTTATAATTTCTTTAATAAGGAAATTATATATTCCTCCTTAAGAGGATTCCCACACATGGCACACACTTAATGTGAATGTGGCACCCATAGGATATGAGAGTTACATGCAAACTCCTTCACTCATCTCTACTTAAGAGATGCTTCTCACACACTTCTTAAGGTTGGTTCTCACAAGTTAGTTCTCATGGTATTTCTTCTCTCTTCTTCTCTCATTCTCATTCTTGCTCTCACAATTTTGTAATGAGCTTCTTTCTCAATCTCTCTCTCTTTCATGTCTTCTTGCCTCATTTATATTATTCACAAGGGTTTTTTTTTTGTTTTTTTCCCTTTCAAAATCCTTGAGTTCTTGTGTTGGTCTTGGAGCATTTTGGTGAACTTGGTGTTTGATCTATTGAAGGAAAATCTCTCTCTTTCTTTGTATTTGGTAAAACTCTTCCTTTTTCACACTCTCTTGGATTCTTTTCTTATCTTTTTTCCTTTGTTTCATTTTCTTTTATGTTTCTAACAAATTTGTGCTATCTCTTGATTAAAAGGTCTTCTCGGTGAAAAGGGGGGACAACCATGTTCACCATTACATTGGTTATCATCAAAATTTTCATCAACCTAAGAGGAATGTTGTTGTTCATATTCCTCTTTTCTTCTTCTTGATTCCATAACATCTTCACTAGAATCAAGTTCATCCCATAACTATGATGATGTCATGAGATAGTGTGCTGCATCATGAGTTTTACCACTCCTCTTCATGTTCTTCACTAACATACATACTTTGTGAAATAGCACAATATTAGGACCGTGAGGTGAATAACATGCTAGACACTAGGGAACATCTTCATTCATATTTATGGTATTCTTTTGTAAAGGATCAGGGTTTAGTAAATCTGATTTCCCTTTTTGTGCTGGCTACACAGGCTTCCCATCCTTCCACTGGGTGTTGTAAGGATAATTATGCAATGTGGGTTGCCTACCAAAATTGTTATAGGCAGGCTTGTCCCCACCAATAGCTCTATCATTTTTATTTCCACTAATTTTTAGGTACTTTAGTACATTTAGGACCTTGTCAAACCTATCATCCTCTTCGGGTTTTAAATTAGAGGACTTATCACTCTCTTTCTTTATAGATCTAGAAAATTTAGGATCATCTCTTCTCCCCAACTTTCCAGATACCCTTTTGTTGCTTTCTATATTCACAGCTAGCTTCAATGCTTCTCTAACAATTCTAGGCTCTTTATGTCGAATCAAGTAAGCCATCTTTGCATCATATGCATTTAAATAAGTTTCCAGACATACCTTTTCATTTAGCCTCATGACTTGGAACAATTTGTGCATAACCTTATGTAATCTTATGTTGAATTCAATGACTTCCTCATTATGATTTTTCTTAATGTTATTAAATTCATTCAACATAAAACCATGATTAGTTTTATCACCATATAGTTCATGAAGCATTTTTTGAATTCATTCCAACTATCTATACAATGACCAGGTAAGCCTCTAAACTAATCCCTAACACCTTCAACCAAAGATTGAACAAACAACTTCATTACTACATCTTCATGATCAACCTCAGAATCATTGAACACGTCAGTAAATATTTTCAAATGTTCCTCACAAGTGATAGCATTATTTCAAGAAAACTTAGTTAACTCTTCCCCTATCTCATTTGAAACAGGGTTAGGATAACCGGGAATACCAGTAAAGGATAGTTGTCTGTACCTTTCAATATTGATTTCTCTCCTTTGGAATTAACCAGTAGCAGCTTGGCCACTAGTACTAGCTCCCATATTTTGGCCAGTATCAAGAATCTGTGAACTAGCAAGTGGTGGGAAATTAACTCCTTGAGAGACTTAATTCATTGGTGCAACAATGGTACTAGTAGAGACGGGTGTAGAAGCTTGTTTCAGAACATGATATTTTTTTTCATTTCTAATGAGGCTACTTCCATTTCTGCCTTTTGAAATTCTTTTGCAATAATTTCATTCTCTTTTATCTCTCTCTCCAAATCAATGTATAACTAAGACATACTTCCACCAACATGACCCCTATTAATAGGCTTATTTATGGTTATACCAACAACTTTATGCTTTCCCTTATCATTATCGCCCTCACTATTTTGAGGTGTTGGTTTGTATAGAGGGACATAAATGTTCTTAGTCTTTCATGTATCGTAAATCTGGAAAACAAATGGACCCTCAACATCCTTCTTAGGCTCTTCATAATTTATGGCCTTGAGGTCATCCAATTATTTTTGAAGTCTAATATTTTCAATCAAGGCATCTCTAACCTCCTTTTCTTTTTCTCTATTTTTCCGGTCTCTTAAGGCAATTTGCTCATGAATTTGCCTTTTCAAGTAGTCAAGATCCTCAAAAACTTCATCAAAATTAGGCAAAGTACTCTTTGACTCTGAGGAGGCAGTTGTATTCACTATTTCCTCTTAATTTTGATCCAAAAAATGCATAAAAGGAGAAAAAGCTACATAAGGGAAATGCATCATCAGATTTTCTATTTTAGACATCTCTACTTTTGTTCCTTGACGTTCTATTTTTATTATTATAAATAGTATGAATTACTTCCTTTGTATGTTGTGGTTCTTCCTCCCGATTAGTAGGAGAAGAAAATAATCTCTCATATACTCCAAGCCCCACAAGGTCATAATCATTCTGGAAAGTTTCACTATTCTAAGGAACAGTATTGAAAAACTTCCCACTACATGCACTTCTAATCTTGGGTTTCCATGCTGGGGGAGCACTGCTTGTTCCTTGATTTTGGATGGGCATCTACTCCTTGAATTACTTGTAAGGTCACCCTCTAATTTTTCCTTGGGATGTTGCTTCACCGAGGATCTTGTGATTTTTGTACTCATCTAGTATTTTAAAAAAATACAAATATTAACTCTGCATTGATACAAAGATTCGAATCGCCACCCAATATAAATTGGAAAAGATTTTTTTATGACAAATTGCAAGAAAATTATTACATTATCACTTCTACAAGATAAATCTGAAAAGATATGAGCCTCGGATGACAAATATTTATCTCAGACATAAAACAATATCCTTCTACCCCAAACTATGGAAATTCAATATCAACTCTATGCAATCTGATGGTTACACTAACTGGATTAAAATCAACACGGCAAGGAGAAAACTCAACTACACCCTTCTTAATTATGTGATCACTACACAAATCCCCAACATATTTTCCATTTTGTTGGTTCCTCAAAATGGTTTTATGCTTTTAAAGCAACCAGTACACTCTTCAATAAATTCTATAGAGAAGCCAACTCCAATTGTTAAATTCTTAAGAGGACTGGACCACCTAACAAGGATACTGAACTATCCCCCTACACTTTTGGATATTCAAGACCAATGTGGGTACACCTGAATTTAGTACATGACTATCCTCTCTACACATCCTTGAATTTGATTAAACCGATTATCTCATTAAGAGGCTCAACAGTAACAAGAAAATGCTAAGTAAGAGCTAGTTACTTATTAATTTTCAATTTTCATGGAGCTGAGATTTTTATACCACAGATAAACTAAAAAATGAAAAGAATTCTATCAAAAGATGGAATAACCATATACCCTGAACCAATAAGATAACAACTTAGCAATATTAGATCAATGCCTTATCCATTGAGTAATATTCTCAGTTCACAACTTCCTGTAAAAAGACATAAACTGCGATTGATCCAAGACTTACATTATTAATGCCTTACAATAATATCTTTCACATATTCCAAGATTGGGCTTCTTATAATGATCTGTATGGAAACCCTATGAACTCATGAATTAATTTTTAGCATTTTTATTGATCCTTGATCAAAACTTAGAATTTAAACATACACATATAAACAATATGCAGTGAATTGAATGAGAAATTTGAATTTGTTAAATTCACAACTCATAAAATCAGCATAGGGGGGAGCACCAATCAGGATTATATTTCATTTATTTCAGAACCATCATCTTCATACATTGATTTTTTTACTAAAACGATACTCAATATGACTAAAACTCCAATACTAAAACATATAATTGCTCTATCAATTGTTATACAAGACTCAAGTACACTAGTTAAACCCAACTGAGTATGAAATAATTCTACTTAAATTTTTGACACAAAATTGCAGCCCTTCCTAAGTGATCTTGGAAATCCTTTTATAGAGTAAGGATTGCAACAAGCTACATATAGCTTAGGGCAAAATTACAATTTATTGCTTAACAACAATAAAATCCTGGAAAGAGTTCTTCAAATCTTCAAATTCTGCTATGCAGGAGTTGGTATCAACAAAATAACATCTGACACTTTTGTCTAGAGGTAATCAGATACAACTTCTTTGAATTCTATAGGATACCCACAACTTTTAACGACAAATTCAAGGTAGATGCATGAAGTTTTCATAGTCCATCAAAAATTAGTTTATGGCTTCTGGATTTTGACTGTGTTGCACTGTTTTCCATCCAGAAGCCATAAACTACTAGATGGAAAAAAGTGCTACACATTCAAAATCTAGAAGCCATAAAATACTAAATTTAAGGTAGTTATTCACATAGTTGTTCTCCCTTTAAACAAGCTCAAGTACCATGTCAATAACCAATTGTAAAAAATCAAAATTGGCGAGTTTGAACTGCTCAAGCACCTTTCTTTCTATTAATCTCTATCTCCCACCTGGAAAATTCCCTACTTTTTGGCCACTCAAAGGATCTAACAATTTCTATCTAGAAATCAACTTCACTCCAATGAGTATCAGTTATGGTCCTCGTGTCTGAAATAAATTAAACAAGATCCACCTCAGCTCTAAAAAGATTATCTATTACCTCATTGAAGTTGGGTGTATCAATATCTTTTGTTAAATTCAATAATGTTTCATTACTATCCATAATTAAATCAAAATCCCCTATCCACGTAGGGATGTCCTTCAAATTTATTTCTTTATCAAAAAAGCTAGGAAAGTAAGCATTTTATGATTCCACACATATCTACAGTTTTCCTTTAATTAGTTGATCTTTACCTGTAAAGAATGCAACTAATGTACTAACTATACAAACCATATCCTCGCTATCTACAATCTTATAAGGCATATCATGCATGTAGACCAAAATTTATGCAAGATACTCCATTGACATATTCCTACCTGACCATAGAGTAAGAATAGGGTTCAGGAAGGTCATGGCCTCTACACATTTACCTTCAACAACTTGCAGGGATACATGAGAGCTATGCACAATACTCAATTTATTTTTCAAGGTGTCTGTTGGAAATAATGGAATGGTGTACTGAGAGGGGAGGGGTGAATCGGTACCCTCAAAACTTTTATCAATTAACCTTTATCCTTTTGTAATCAATACATTGTATTACCATTCATATATGCTATTTTATCTTTGTGTATGTACCATCAATTTATAAACTAATTAGCATGTAAAAAATTCATAGAAGCATTCATGAAATGTATTAACACTTGACACAAGATTTGGTAACACAAAATCCCCCGTTAGAAGGTAAAAAATGCGGTGGGGATGAAACCCACAAAGCTTCACTATCTGCAGAATGGAAGGGGCCAGTTAAGGCTTACAATTTGATCATTTCTGATGATCTACCCTGTTAGGAGTATTATGTGGGGACTGGTTAAGGTCTCCTCTATTAAGAGCTTTAGCAACACTGTTTAGTGTGCACTCGATTAAGAGATTTACAAAGGATATTTAAATGCACCTTTCTTGAAAGGATTTCTTCTATTTCATACACTTGTTAGAATGTAGACAAAAATATTCAGTGACCTGAGTGTATGCAATCTACAATTTCTAATTTACAGATCCATTAAATTCACATGTACAATGTATCACCTAATGTGATTGATTAATACCTTTGTTTCTCGATAGCCTTGAATCTGGTTCTTGATAACCTAATTCATCTTTTGTTGTTCTTGTTTAAAACTCTTAGTTTGATCTGTAGATGTGCTCCTTGGATACTATCATCCTCACATCCATTATGAAATGAATGATTACACATCTATTTATACAATAGATTGACCTAATTAAGTTAAAAGTTTACAACTTGACCTTGATCTCCTAGTTTGCATGTTTCCAATCAGTTAGAATGATTAAAACAATTACAATTACAATGCTTGTACCTCAATAAATGGTTTTAAATCAAATCAAAATGCTAAATATAAAACATAAGTGTTTTATCTAACGTGGAAGTTAGATCCACATTTCTCAGGATATAACTAGCTTTCGGTGTTTGATGCTCGGGTTACTCTGTTGTCAGTCAGTCGGTGTTCCTTATGTGAACTGTCTATCAGGTTCCCTTGCTCTATCGGGTTCCTCTTCTTTTCTTCTCTGTTGGATTACACTTCAACAATTTTGGGTTGAACTATGTAAACTGTGTCAGGTCTCTCTTGTGATTTGTCTTGTCAGGTTTCTCTTGAACTTAGCACTTTCGATGACCTTTGTTATATGTACTTTTGG
Organism: Thuja plicata; assembly: GCA_018584345.1. Lineage (NCBI taxonomy): Eukaryota > Viridiplantae > Streptophyta > Pinopsida > Cupressales > Cupressaceae > Thuja > Thuja plicata. The sequence continues at coordinate 195,754 of MU227952.1, read as the reverse complement.
TTTGCACTGAAATTATGTCTTTTGGTGTAGGTGTTTACCAATGGTTCAAAAAGTGTTTTCCCTTTGCATACTAATGACAAAAATAATGTCTTCAATCTCCCCCTTTGACATTAGTATCAAAAACTGATATGTGCAAAATACTAGAATGTGTAGTATGTACACCATGTGTTTACCTTGTCATTTATGAATCCCCCTATGTATATGTCGGTATAATATATGTATATACATGTACATTTGCCTTTATACTAGACTCCCTTTTCACCTTATCTTTATATCATTTTCCTTTTTGTATCATATCATTCTTCCCCTTTTTACTACTGTACATATCATTTTCCCCCTTTTTTGATACTAAGGGCAAAGGTGTATACTTACAACTTATCAAAAATATGGGAATGGGAATTCTTCATGTTTTCCATCAATTTCTCCCATTTCTCCTTTAGGTGTTCAAGAGCCATTTTCTCCAGTGTGATTTGGGCATGCATATCATAGATGTTGTCTGCTACAGACATCTCTGGGGTGGCAATTAACTGTCTTGCCGAAGTCATGTGCTATTGCAGAAGTGAAAGATTTGGTAGCATTAGAGCCTATAGCTCGGTAACCTCATCTCTAAACTTGGTTTCTGCCTCTAGAATTTCCTGTCTCAACCTTCTAGATTTCATAATCTTTTCCAAATGCATCTTGATTGCATTGTCACTTGTGGTTAGACTGTGTGCACTTGTATTGAGATCAGAATCTATCAGTGCAATCTTATCACTATTTTCCTTAGTGATTTTCTCTAAAGTGCACAACTTTTGTATTAAGGCAAAAGATTCAAAAATTATTGGATCTAATTCATCTACACATTCTGAGAGCTTTACCTTGTTCACTGCCACTTCATGGCTGATCTTTTTTGTCAATTTATATTGATATTTTTGTTCTGCTCATTCTTCAATTACTTTTTCTGCATCCACATTCTGAGATGTGATGGCCTCAGTTAGAACAACAAGTTGATCAAGGATGGGGGCATTTTGATCAACATCTATGTCAGTAACTATTTGTGTTAATATATCCCTTGTAGTTTCTAATACTAGGGATTCTTTGTGCTCTTTCCTTAGCTTTTCTTGCATAGCTTTCCTTTGACATATTTCCCCATACTCTTTAAGAGATTCAAAATCCAATGTAGAAGGGTCACACTTTGGTATCTCAATGATTTCATCTAGTGTTACCTTCAGCTTGGACTTCTTTGTCTTATTTTTCTTCTTAGATGCTGAGTTGGAAGCACTTGAATGTACTACCGAAGCAAGATCCTTTGCTTTGTTAGATGTGCTAGATGAATGATTTTGTGGTGTTGTGTCTTTTTCCCGCTGCTTGGTATCTACCTGTCAGTTGGTAGTGGACATCTCCACATCAACCTTCAGTTTATCTACAGTATCTCCTTCAGTATTCTTAGGAGTATCATATTCTTTCTTCTCTTCTTCACCTTTTTCTTTCTTCTCTTCTTGACCTTTTTCTTTCTTCCCTTCATCAGTTTCTTTTTGTGCTCCATCTATGACATTTTGATCATTAGTTGTATCTTTTTGTTCATCATTACCCTTATCATTGGGTATGCTTGCATCAAGATCAGGTGAGTTTTCCTTTTGTGAGGTTATGTTAATAGCTTGTATTAACAATGACATTTGGCCTGGTATCTCCACTTGTGCAACATATGTAGTTGTGTCATGTTCATTAGTTTGGGCTAGGATAATAGTGACATCTTCATCTTTATATACCTCATCTATAGGATCTCCTCCAGTAATATCAATGACAGTATTATCGGGCCATGTTTCATCTGCAGTGTCCATATCGTTGTTACCTTTTGTGTTCAATACTTCTTCATTAACATCCTCATTAGTTATAAGAATATGTTTGGGGCTCAGTTTAGCCTAATCTGCTTCATTATGTGGCTTGTCAGTAAGAGATACTTGTGGCTCGGGGCTTGAATCCCTTTTTGATACATTAAGTATATTTCTCCATTCATCCTCACTTTTTCTATCAAGTTAAATTAGATGTCCCTTTAGCACTTGGTAGGCTCTTAACTTTAGTGAGAACCTGTTGGAATGTTTCTTCATCATTTATTCTATCTCTTATATCTTAGATTCAGGTGGCATGACTGAAACTAGGGCTATTTCCCTGATTTGTTTCTCTTCTTTTAGAGCATATGTCCACCTAGCTGACAATCCATCCATTAGTTCTTTTGGAATTTTATCTTCAAATTGAATTGGTATATATTTGAATATACTCATCATTGTGATGATGCCTTCTTCTAACTTGTTCTGGTCCTTGGGGTCCAGAGTTAGCCATTTTCTTATATTGGGGTCTGTGCTTGAACCTAACTTAATAATTGATGCACATACCTCATTATTTATGGTAGGCATCTTATTCTTAAGAGGTTATTCATCATATTCAGTGTCCTCAATGTATTCCCTAGTACTGAGGAACTTTATTCTTTTTGATGGTGCCTTTTTCCCTATTTGAGGCTTTCTTTTATAGGTCCTCACTTGACCTTTCTTGATCGGTGAAGGACTTGCATCCTTTGTTGTTTGACTTATGGTTCTAGATGCAAAAGTAGTCTTAGGCTTCTTTGGGGGTGGTGCAGCGGACTCTGTGGATTCTGAGTCACTCACTTTCTCAGCTTCATCGATGGGTGACTGACCCTCGGTTTCTTATGTCTATTCTATTTCCTCTTCATTTACAGACAACTTTTTCTTCAAATTATTAACCATTTTGTCCTTCTTCCTGTCAATATATTTCACAACTAAGCCAATTTTTATCCTTTCCTTGAAATTCTCATAAGTTCCAAACTTAGGTTGTGACTTGTCCAATGGCTCATTTATCAATGCTTCAATGGCATTGGTGGCTTGATCTATGTTAACCTCATAGTCAAGTGTGCTAGCCATGCTGTCCTCGGTACAATTGGGTTGATATAGATGTAATCAGTGTCCACTGTAACACAAATTCTAGTCTTCTACTTTTCTAACAATTGTTCTGGTATCCTCATCCTCTTCTACATTCCTTCTTTGAATCCAGTGAAGTATTCATTCATGACTGATTCAAAATTATCTCTAAGTTATTTGATGAACTCACTAATCTGTGTGGTCACTGGTCGGGTAGTGTCCCCTTTGACATTGCCGATAGATGGGAAGGATTCTTAAAAATAGAAAAATATACACATAATGAGTGAACCAAAATTACATGAGTTGGACTTTGTAGTCCTGATTGTCCTCATGTTCTCATATAATTTCCTTAGTAGAAGTTCTGATAGATCTAACTGTAGTCCCTTCTTAACAATTTTGTGTGTTGTATCCACTGCTCCAGATGAAATACTGTTCATCCTGCTAGCCTGAAATAACTTGTATCCTAAGGCACATGCTCCAAATTTCATTTCATCATCATTGATGGTGGATACCTTTAATCCTCTTCCATCTCATAATGCTCCTATGTTCTTTTCAATGTCAACACAAGGGGGGTGCTTTAGTGCCTTTGGTTTATCGGTTATGGGATAACTGGTAACAACATGTATAATATCCCTAGTTATCAGTTTTGGCTCATCTAGCCATATCTTTCAGTCATGTACTCTGCTTAGTACTAATCGAATCCATTCGGTCTTGAATTCCTTCAGGAATAGTAGGACATGTGGGAGCCCTTTCACTTCAATGTGATTATGTTCTTCTTTGATTGTTCCATCATCATTGAAAATATTTTTGTAAGCTTGCTCAACCTAAAGGTCTCCTATTTATGCAATCTTGCAGTGAATGTACGCTCAGACGTCCTCAACGAGTAAAACCCTAGCTGGTATACTGGAGAATGCACCAACATTGTCAAGTTGTGAAGTAACCTCAAGAAAGATCTTGTAATGAGGTTATTCACAAGTGGTATTCTTGATTAGATTGACCTTTATCTTCTTTGCATTCTTGATCTTGGAGGTTCACGAAGTAGTTTCCATTGTTTCAAAAATTAGGGCTTTTTCCCGTAAAAGAAAATAGAGTTCTTGGTGAATGTTGTTACTTACTTCAACCTTCTGTGATTGTTGGGAATATTTCTGAGTGCTGTCAATATTGTTGAAGTCACTCTATAATCTGGTCACTTCGTGCTCTGGTTTCACTCTGCTTCTTCACTCAAATAGCTTTGTGAATAATGAGCTCTCCCGTCAACTATTTATAGACTTTTGCCCTAAGTCATGTCATAAATACTCACCCAATTCTCGGTGTTTGAAGATGGAGTCATCGGGTAGTATACACACTTCATTCTCGATGAGAACGTGATGCTCAGGCCAGGTGTCAACTAATTTGACTTTTTACCGATGGATCTCGGTATATGGCGAAGACAACATTGTCTTTTTACATGATTACCGACGGATTTCAGTTTACACTAGCGACTTATATTTTTGTGTTAACCGATGATGCTCGGTAAGTATAGATAACTTAGCTTTGTATGTATACCGATGATTTTTGGTAAGCATTGACCGATGAGATTGAACTCACAGAATCATAACAAGTAATACCAGAGTACATCTTTAATCATGCTAGTTTGGCATTTCATCAATGTATAATGGAACTGATGCAAAATATAACTTGGTATAATGCAGTTCCATACTTACTTGTTCTTCTTAGGTGGGGGTGGTGATGTCACCAGATCCATTGGATAAGGTGTCACCATTTGCATTTCTCGGTCTAGCTTCATCAGTGTTTGTAGCTTTCCTCCACATTTTGTTTCTCATCTTTCTGGTGTCTTCAATCATGTTTCCATTGGCAAAAGTGTTTGTCTCTGTCACTCGGTCTTTGTAGTCCTTTCTTAGACGACCAACTTTAAGACAGTGTAGACATGCCATTCTGGGGTTAGTCTAGCTCCTAGACTTTCTCATCCATTGTCTCATGCAGTTTGCAGCTATGTGTCCAAATCTTCCACATGTTGTGCAGTTTGCCCATGTATTGTAATCCCAAACATATGAGTTACCAACTTTTTTGGTTGATAAGCAATTTCATTTTCTTTAGGCTTCCATGCTTGCCTTTTCTTCTTCCTACATTCAAGAGATGTGTGCCCATGCATTTTGAAAGTATGACAGTATTTGTCCATGTAGGTTTCCTTCTTAGCTTGTTTTACCTCAGATTTACATTCATATGCTTTATGTCCTTTCTTGTTACATTTATAACAAATTCCTATGAATGAAGGTTTGGATTTAGGAATACCTTTTATTTTTCTCCTGCAGACATTTGATGTATGGCCTGGTTTTCCATAGTGATTGCATGACTGTTTTCTTGGTCTTGGATTTGTGTAGACATTCTTTGGATTAGCTTGGTATGGTGATTCTTCATTCTCGGTATACCCGAGTCTGGTATTATTGTTGACTCTTCTTTTTCCATCCAAAAAATCATCCATCCTTTTGGTGCTTTCTTTATCTCTCTTGATCATGTCATTATGTTGTTGCTGAATTCTCACTTCATGTTTCAATTTTTCATTTTCTTCTCTTAGTTCACCGATAGATTCTATTCTTTCAACGAGTTCTATGTTCATTCAGTTTTCCTCCTGACTCATAAGAATAATCTGATTGGTGATCTCATGATGATGTTCTTTAAGTCATTGTATTTCTGACTCTTTCTCTTGTAGCTTTTCAGTAATATTCCTCCTATCATCAATAGCTAGTGTTCTTTCTTGCTCAGCTTGTCTAGCATTGTTCAAGACATTAATCACTCTTAACATCTGTGTCTCTTGAACGATTTGCAGATATTTCACTTGTCCAGCCAGATGTTGATTGATTTCATTTAATCTTGTGATGCTTTCTTAAGATGTGTTTGATGCTTTGCTTGATGCAGATTGTGATGACACAAATAGATAAAGTATCTCCTCTTCTTGATAGTCTATTTCATTACAGCGAGATGCCATAATCTTTCTTTCATCTAGCAACAGTCTCATCTTTATTCTAGCTTCTTTATACTATTCATACAATGTCTGTATCTCTAATTTCTGATTTTCAATACTCTTGTCTAGCTTGTACCTTTCCATTATATGATATTTTCTCTTAAGTCTTTAAACTTTTCCAATTAAGAGATCTAGCTCTGATACCAATTGTTGGAAATAATGTAATGGTGTACTGAGAGGGGAGGGGTGAATCAGTACCCTCAAAATTTTATCAATTAATCTTTATCCTTTTGTAATCAATACATTGTATTACCATTCATATCTGTTATTCTATCTTTGTATATGTACCATCAATTCATAAACTAATTGGCATGTAAAACATTCATAGAAGCATTCATGAAATGTATAGACACTTGACACAAGATTTGGTAATGCAAAAAACCCCTGTTAGAAGGTAAAAACTGCGGTGGGGATGAAACCCACAAAGCTTCACTCTGGAAAATGGAAGGGGTCAGTTAAGGCTTATAATTTGATCACTTCTGATGATCTACCCTGTTAGGAGTATTATGTGGAGACTAGTTAAGTTCTACTCTATTAAGAGCTTTAGAAACACTGTTTAATCCACCTTTATTGAAAGGATTTCTTCTATTTGCTACACTTTTTAGAATGTAGACAAAAATATTCAATGACCTGAGAGTATGCAATCTACAATTTCTGATTTACAAATCCATTAAATTTACATGTACAATGTATCACCTAATGTGATTGATTAATACCTCTATTGCTCGGTAGCCTTGATTCTGGTTCTTGATAACCTAATTTATCTTTTGTTGTTCTTGCTTGAAACCCTTAGTATGATCCATAGATGTGATCCTTGGCTACTATCATCCTCACATCCGTTATGAAATGAATGATTACACATCTATTTATACAATAGATTGACCTAATTAAGTTTTGCGTATTACAAAGATAACTCTATGATCAAAGGTTTACAACTTGACCTTGATCTCCTAGTTTGCATATTTTAAATCAGTTAGACTGATTAAAACAATTACAATTGTAATTCTTGTCCCTCAAGAAATGGTTTTAAATCAAATCAAAATGCTAAATATAAAACATAAGTGTTTTATCTAACATGGAAGTCAGATCCACATTGCTCGAGATATAACTAAATTTCAGTGTCTGATGCTCGAGTTGCTTTGTTGTCAGTCAGTCGGTGTTCCTTATGTGAACTATCTATCGGATTCCCTTGCTATGTCAGTTCCTCTTCTTTTCTGCTTTGTCAGTTTACACTTCAACATTTTTGGGTTGAACTATGTAAACTGTATCGGGTTTCTCTTGCGATCTATCTTGTTGGGTTTCTCTTGAACTTAGCACTTTCGGTGACCTTTGTTATCTGTACTTTCAGTTTGCTACCCCTCATACTCCTTGGATATCCTGATGAGGTTGTTGTATATCTATGCAACCCTCTACTCCAAATCCTCTGCCTTAGCTCATTTTAGGAAAGATACGTGGATTAATAAATAAGCAATCTCCACATTGCTCACATTCTATATGTTCTTGATGAGCTTATCACCTTGCCTTTGGCCTTTGATATCAACCAACTTTGGCTTCTGTGTGGTAGGGGAAAGTGGCCAAATTGATAACATTTTTCTCTTTGGGTCAAAACTCAAGCGTTCGATAAAATCCTCAACCTCAACCTCAGACTTGAAGATATGATCAAATTGGTTTCTTATTTGATCAATAAGGGAGGATGATTACATGTCCCATCTAGGCAATAGAAGCATACCACTTCTTTTCTCCAATTATTTGGCCTGTATCACAGAGAGTTTATGACTGTCTAGGTCATACTTCTATAGTGCCTTTACCAATCTATCTTTGTTTTCCTCTGTATCATCTTCAGGACCCAAATTGATTTTCAATTAATTTTCCTTTCACTTAAAAAGAAAACTCTTGAATTCCTCAGTTTGGATGAAGTCATCATCTTGCATGAACAAGTTAGAAAGTAACAACCTATCATCAATTTGGGTAACCAACGCTAGACTTGATTCTCTAGTCCCCTCACCTTTTGGTATATTTTGTGCATCCCTTATTGATTGCCTTATCTCATGGAAATATGGATCTTTGTTAATAATTACTGCTTTAGCAATATCTTTCATCACCTTGGTAGCATGTTCAATTTTCTTTCTTTTGGTTGTTGTCCTTTGAGAAGACTCAACTTCATCTCCCTCCTCTACTTCCATAAAATATTCTCTTCTGATAGGTAAATATTCATGAGATGACTCCACATCCTCAGGGTTGACCCTGGCCTCTGCTCCTGTAGGTACCTTAGGCATCTTTTCCATTATCTTATCATATTTTACTAGCAAGATCTTCAACCTGTCCCAATATCCAAGTTCATGGTAGAACCCAGGGAAAGAAGGATCAACCTCTTTGAATTCCCTTTCTACTCTTTGAATGTCATTCCACCTTCTTCTCTTATCACTCTGCTCATCAACAACAATTTCATTTATGATGATATCTTCCTTAGGCAATGCCTCAGGAATTGGAAAATAAACATTTGCCATCTTCTTTAAAGTGGCTCTCATGAATCCTTGAGGATCACATACTCTCCTCTTTGCAGTAGACAATTTGTAGTGTCTCAAAAAATTGTTCATGGGATCTAGAGCCCATTTACCTATAGTGAAATCACTTACTACCCATAATCTAGGTAATAAAGTTCCCTTCTTCTTCTTAAGGCCTAGGTATTCTTTGTCAACCAGTGTTAGCTTCTAGATAAACTCAATAATTCCCACCCTAAGAGGGACATGTTCTGGTAAAATATGAGGTGGCTGAGGACACCCAAAAACCCTAATAATTGTAACATTCTCAAAAAGGAAAGCATCTCCCCAATTATTCCTTATCGGCCCCTTACTATTTGCATGCAAAGGTCTAATCATTCTTCTAAGGTCAAGAGGAATTCTATCCTCTCTTACACCTAACATGTCTCTAATGGGCTCTACAATCCAATTTTAAAAATGTCAAAAGGAAGAAGAGTAAGTGGTGCATTCTCATACCCTTGTCCATACTTGAACTGGTAGTTGCATACCCATGTCCTCCTTCATCAAGATCAACTCATCATCCATGTGGTTAAAATTTTAAAATAGAATAACATGCATGAGCATTGAATAATGCTTGAAATAAATCTTGGAAGGATTGCTTTGTATAGCCTCTATGTCATTTTAAATTCCATTGACTATAACACCCACATAGTCATATTCCTTATTTACATGGGGGTGTTGAATGTCCATAGCCAACATCAGTAAATCTTCAACTATTGTCTTTCCTCCTTCTACTCCTAACACTTTGCACAAATTGTACATAGTATACTTGAGGTAATTATAAAAAGTGTCCAGATCATAAGGCTCATTCACATTGTCTGGAATTGGTATAAGTCTCCTCCCATCCATCGACATAAACCTGAGAATGTCATTCTTCTTCAGAACACACTTGTGCAAATGATACTGCCTATTTTCTTCATCCAAGTTGATGTCCATGCTCATGGCTCCAATTATGCCAAATGCTTCCACAAAGCTGGCCCTGTCAATTTTTATCAGAGCAGTTTTGTTTATCTTCCTGATGTATTTGGTAAGTGGGCAATAATGTTTTGCCAAAACTTTTATTAGGTCAACATCTATGAAGACCTCATGAACAATCAATTTAACCATGTTTAGAACCCATGGATTGCACACTGGGACATCTTTAATATATTGTTGAAAAGGAAAAGGAAAAGAGAGGAACTAGTAGAACCAGGAGTGTCTGGGTTCTTGCACCAAGAAAATGTATCCTTCCATGCCTGATCATTGGCTGATAATGCGTTCTACGACCCTGGCAGAAATTGAACCCATTCTTCTAAAAATTTATCCTTCCTCTCCTTCCTTGCATCTACTTATTGAGAATACATACTTGGTTCTTCCATTTTTATAGAAATAACAAACTCTTCAAACCAGACAGAAAAGTTTCTCTGATGCACTTATTCTCTTTGCAAATGCAATTGCTTAATCTCAAGGCAATCTTGTTATCTCATTGAAAACAAGGTTAGTGATTGGATACACAAATGATGGATATGGATACCACTTTCAAGCTCTTTCTCAAGTACCAAATCTTTGTCCATCAACTCACCATTAATGTCATACATTCATAATAACCGTAGTTAGCCATGAAAGGAAAACAATAATGTCACTGGGCCAAGAATTTAGAAACTTTGAACAATTTAAAAATCATTTGAAAAATATGCCAGCACATCTAGAAAATCTATGTCATGTCACAAATCTATTTGGCCCATACCCCACTTGTTACTTTTCAACTCAATTCAATTGTCTTTGTGGCATCGAGATTTTCTTTATAAAAAAAATATGACTTTAAAATGTCTTGCAATCTTGCAAAAAATGATAACAGTCACCTTCGCATGCTCGCAACCTTTAGAACAAACTACACCATAACCTTGCAACCTTGCGCCAACAATTATCCTTAACCTCTTCACATGGTCGAAATCAAGAAAATTTTAAGTAAAATAATCTTGCAACCTTTCTTCATCCCTTTATTATTATACGTAAGATATGTGGCAATATCTTGCAACACCGTGAGCTAATAATAAAATGCCTTTCAGACCTTGCGATGTTGTGACAAAGAATGTTAATTTTAATTTTCTCAAGACATGTGGTGGCCTCTTGCACTACCACAACCATCTTCATAACCTTCATAAAAGACATGAGATCTTGCAGCCTGTAGTAAACATTAGTAAGTTTTTAAAAAATAGGACACATGGCACCTCTACACTTATTCACACCTTAATAACTTAACCGTGAAAACAACTTGTAAACCCATGAAAAACTAAACTTAACCACTAGTAGGTGACTATCACATGATCAAAACCATTTGGAACTAACCATTTATTGTAATGTAGCCTTGTGATAGTCTTAACTTAATCACCACACTTAACCTCAGCGCAAGGTCACAACATAAAAAATTAATCGAATGACTGACCCGCGACATTGCGCTACACTTTAACTTAACCACATCGCAAGATCACAACTATTTGATATAAGAAGATAAGACCATTGTGACCTTGTGACACAAAGGAACTTTAACAATGTCACAAGATACCAAGCTTAAAATATTAGTTAGATCAAACCTTGTGCCTAGAATAGTTAAAAAAACATCGCTTGTTTGCATACATGAAAACTTTGACCAGAAAAGACTCGCGAACTAGCGGTAAAACATAACAAAGGTATTTTGAATTTAACTAACTGCCATAGTAATTTGAAAAAACCAATAGGAAAACACCAGCTCAAACTTAGGACATTGCTGACTTTATTTTCTCGACACATAAAAAATTTAAACAAGGCCAAAACAAAATAATGCCAAATTTTGAAGAAATTTTGACAAAGACCAAGAAAGTTTTTATAGTCCCAAGAGTGGCTCTAATTTGGGAAACTTATCTTGATGACATTAATTTTCCATTAGTACATGCAAACAACACTTTTTGTAAGCATACACCGAAAGATAGGAAAGAGAAAATCGAAGATCAGATAGAAAGAGATCACCGAAGATGGCTAAGTACAAAGATAAACAACAACACAACTTAGTGTGTAAACCGAAAATGAAAAAATAGAAAGATAAAGAGGAAACCAACGGAGGACACCGACGTGAAAGAGAAATTGAAAATTGACAAGACAATTAAAGTGCAACCAACAAAACAAAACTGAAAGACAGTTAGAGCATAACCGACAGACAGAAACTGAAAGTCAATTACAACCCGTAAAAAGTGGACCTGACTTCCACGTTAGATAAAGAAAGCTTATTCTATTTATAGGATATTGATTTGTTTTTAAATCTATTTATTTAGGGACAAGAAACATGAATGTAAGTGCTTTAATTAGTCTAACTGATTTAAAACACATAGACTAGGAGATCTAGGTACAAGTTGTAAACCTGATCTTAGAGTTAACATTTTTTTTCTTGAAACTTGATGATGTCAATCCATCTTATAAATAGATGATGCAATAATTCATTATTGATGGATGAAAAAAAATGTGAAGAGAGAGGAGAACATGAATGAAACAAATGAGCACATCTATGGATCAGATTAAGAGTTACAAGAACAAGAACAACAAAAGATGAATTTGGTTATCAGAACCAAGAACAGAGGCTACCAAGAATTAGAGGTATTATTCAATCACAATTAGGTGATAATCTTTTTCATGTAAACTAAATTGGATTTGTATCAGCAATAGGAGATTGCATTTACTAGGTCAATTTGTAATTTTTTACCATTCTAACAAGTGGAGCAAAGTGTAAAAATCCTTTCAAGGAAGGTGGATTTAACAGTCCAACAACAAATCTCTTAACCGAGTGCACACTCAATAGTGTTGCTAAAGATCCTATCAGAGTATACTTTAACAGGTCTCCACCGATACTCTTAACAGGGTAGATCATCAGAAGTGATCAAATTTTAAGCCTTAACTGACCCCTTCCAATCTGCAGATAGTGAAGATTTTGTGGGTCCCCACCGCAGTTTTTACTTCCTAACAGGAGTTTTCTGCGATATCATATCTTGTGTTATGTGTCAAATTACTTTCATGAATGTTTCTATGAATGTTCACATGTATGTTAATGTTATGAATTGATATAACTCACATCAAGATAGTATAGATCAGATTGAATGGATATACAATTGATTACAAAGGTTAATTGATTAAAGGATACAAAATTTTTAGAGGTACTGATTCACCCCTCCCTTCTCAGTACATACTTCCCATTAATCCCAACAATTGGTATCATAGCTAAGTCTCTTCTTGGAAAGCTTAAAGGCTTAAGAGAAAAGATCATACAATGGAGAAGTACAAACTTGATAAAAATACTGAGAATAAGAAGCTTGAAATTTTGATGTTCTATGAACAGTATAAAGAAGCTAGAATCAATATGAGACAACTGCTAGATGAAAGAAAGATTATAGCATCTCGCTATAATGAGACAAATTATCATGAGGAAGAGATACCGGATTTCTTTGAATCTTCAAGATCAACTAAAAGAAAATCATCAGATACATCAAAAGAAAGCATCACAAGCCTAACTGAAATCAATCTACATCTGGCTGGACAAGTTAAATCTTTGCAAATCAGTCAAGAGACACATATGGTAAGGATGATTGATGTCATGAACAATGCTAGACAAGCTGAGAAAGAAAGAACACTAGCTATTGATGATAGAAGAAAGATGACATAAAAGCTACAAGAAAAAGAGTCTAAAATACAAAGACTTACAAAGCATCACCATGAGATTACAAATCATATTATTCTTATGAGTCAAGAGGCAAACATAATAAGTATTGAACTCATTGAAAGAATAGAAGCTATCTGTGAATGAAGGGATGAGAATGAAAAGTTGAAACATGAAATAAGAATTCAGCAACAACATAATGAAATTATCAAGAAAGCTGAAGAAAGCAATAAAAGAATGGATGATTTTCTTGAAGGACAATGAAGAGTCAACAACAATACCGGTCTAGGTTTTACCGAAAATAGAGAATCATCAAATCAAACTAATCCATAAAATGTCTATACAAATTCAAGACCAAGAAAGCTTACATGCAATCATTGTGGAAAGCAAGGCCATACATCAAATGTATGCAGAGGCAAAATGAAAGGTATTCCTAAATCTACATCTTCATTCATAGGATTTTGTTATAAATGTAACAAGAAAGGACATAAAGCATATGAATGTAAGTCTGAGATGAAACAACCAAAGAAGGAAACATACATGGACAAGTACTGTCCTACTTGCAAAATGAATGGGCACATAACTCTTGAATGTTGGAAAAAGAAAAGACAAGCATGGAAGCCTCAAGGCCAAGAAACTCCCTATCAACCGAAAAGAGTCGGTAACCAGTATGTATGGGATTACAACACTTGGAAAAATTGTACAGCATGTGGAAGATTTGGTCACATTGCTGCAAAATCTATGAGAGAGTGGACTAGAAAGTCTAGAGGCTGGACTAACCCTGGGATGGCATGCTTACACTGTCATAAAGTTGGTCATCTCAAGAAAGACTACAGAGACCGAATGACAGAGACAAGAAAATATCCCAATGGAAACACCATTGAAGACATCCAGAGAGCTAGAGACTAAATGTGGCGAAAAGCTTCAAACAATGATGAAGCTAGACCGAGCAATGCAAATGGTGACACCCCATCCAATGGATCCGGTGACATCACCACCCCCACCTAAGAAGACCAAGTAAGTATGGAACTGCATTAACCCAAGCTATTATTTTACATAAGTTCCATAATATGTTGATATAATGCCAAATTAGCATAAGTAAAGATGCATCATGGTATTACTTGTTAAAATATGTGACAACTATGCTTTCGGGCATATATACCGAAACCCGTCGGTATACACTCAAATCTAAGACTGCCTACACCTACTGAGAAGCATCGGTTAAATTAAAGAAAGAAAAGTTGCTAAGTGTAAATTGAGCCTCGTCGGTAACCAAGCAAAGTGAACAAGTGGTTTGCAATACTGAAACCCGTCGGTAAAAGGCAAAAGGAATAATGACTGTTCCGAAACATTATGATTGTCACTGAAGGAAAATGAAGTCTTCACCGACGAAATTCATCTTCATACACCGAGGAGTTGGTAAGCATTTATGAAATGCATTTTAGGGCATCAGCTATAAATAGGGCAACAAAACAACTCATTGTTCACAACGACCAGAGCAGAGTGACCAAGGCAATTTTTGAGTAGAAAGTGACTGAATCACAAAGCGACCACAACTTGACATACAACACTCCAAAGCACTTCAGAAATATTTGCAAGAGTGAACATTAAGTTCTATAGAACCGACAACTATGTTTTTACGCATTTCACAGGAAGCCCTAAATTTTGAAAATGGCCTCAACATCAAGAATTGTGAAATCCAAGAACACAAAGAAGGATGAGTTCAAGCTCATCAAGAATTTTGCATGTGAGGAACCTAACTCCAAGATTCATCCTAAGGTTTCCTCACAACCTGATGATGCTAGAGCATTCTCATGCATACCAGCTAGGCTTTTACTCGTCGAAGACATTCAATCTTTCATACACTACAAGATTGCAGAGATAGGAACTTCAGAAGTTGAAGAAGCTTATAAGAAGCTATGCAACAATGATGGATCACTGAAAGATGAACATAAGCATATAGAAGTAAAAGGGCTCACAAATTCCCTAATGTTCCCAAAGGTCTTCAAAATTGAATGGATTTGGTTAGTACTAAGCTGAATGCATAACCACAAGCTATGGCTTGATGAATCGAAGGTGATAACTCGAGATGTCATCCATGCGGTCACTAGTTACCCTATAGCAGAGAAAGTAAAGGCATTGAAGCATCCAGCTAAGCCTGAGACCAAGCAGATGATAAGAGCTAAATGGGATGGCAGAGGACTGAAAGTTACTACCATAACTGATGATGAGATCAAATTTGGTGCATGCGTTCTAGGCTACAAATTCTTCCAAGAAAGCAGGTTGAACATCATAGCATCAGGTGCAGTAGACACAACCTACAAAATTGTGAAGAAGGGAACACAATTAGACTTATCTAAACTTCTACTAAATCACTTGAAAGATAACTTAAAGACTATCAGAAATGCGAAGTCAAA
Source organism: Thuja plicata (assembly GCA_018584345.1). Classification (NCBI taxonomy): domain Eukaryota; kingdom Viridiplantae; phylum Streptophyta; class Pinopsida; order Cupressales; family Cupressaceae; genus Thuja; species Thuja plicata. The sequence goes on along the minus strand of MU227952.1, from coordinate 180,203 downwards.
CACATGTAAGTTTGGCTCACTCATAATGTGTATTTTCTTCTATTTTCAAGAAACATTCCCATTGGTAGGAGATGTGAAATGGGACAACACCAAACTGGTCACCATGCAAATTAGTGAACACATAGAATCACTGGGAGATAACTTTGAGACAGTCATGGATGAATACTTCAATGTATTAAAAGACCGAATGCAAAATAGGGTAAGAATTCCCAAACAACTCATTAAGAAGTATAAATATGAGATATGTATTATGGTTGATACAGATAATACTTACATTAAACCTGCTGTACTGAGGACATCATGGTTACAACCATTAGAGTATGAAATAAACATTGATCTTGCAACTAAGGCAATTGATGCCTTGATTAATGAACCACTGGATAAGAAACAACCCAAGTTTGGAACATATGAGGAGGCCAAGACAAGAATAAAATATGGCTTGGTTGTTAAGAAAATTGTCAGAAAGAAGGACAAGATGGTAAAGAATCTCAAGAAAATTCTGTCAGCAACTGAAGAAGAAACTGAACAGGATGAAGAAGTTGAACATGAGGAAGAAACTGAAGAACAGTTATCTATCGGTAAAACTGGGGAAAAGGAAAAAAAGTCAGACTCACCACCTCCTCCACCAACTAAGAATCCAAGGACAACAACTGCTTCTATAACTAGAAGCCAAACATCAAAGGATTCTACTCCTTGACCTTTAAAGAAAGGAAAGGTCATGACATACAAGAGGAAAGCTACCACACCAAAGAGAGGGCAAAACAAAAGAGGAAGGAAGTTCATCAAAACCCGAGAGGACATTGAATATACCGAGCAAGATGAAGCTATAGAGGTAGAAAGTGTCAAGGTACAAGCTCCAGAATCTATTGATGACATATGCAAATATATTGCAAATTATGGATCTATTACAGATTCAAAGATTAGAAGATGGTTGAAGTTAGATCCAGAAGATCAGAATAAAATAGAGGATGCCATCATAGCAAAAATGTACAAGTTTAAATATGTACCAATTTAGTTTGAAGACAATCATGTACCAAGAGAACTCTTGGATAGACTATACTCCCGATGGACATTTGCTTTGAAAAATGAGAAGGAAATAAGAGAAAGAGTACTTGTTACTCTCATGCCACCCAAATCCAAGAAGGTAGAAATAGATGAAATGATGGAGAAGTACAAAAAGGAGCTCTCACCAAAGTTGAGAGCATATAAATTTCTTGAAGGAAAGCTTATAGAACTTGAATAGGACAACCATAAGAAATAGTGTAAAATTATGGACAGACCTACTGAGGAGGAAAGCTCTGAAAAAGACCTACAACAACAAGATGTTGATAAGGAAACTTAAGATGACACATCTATCAAGTTAGACAAGGAAGAAGATGACACAACCGACAACAAGAATGTAGATGTTGCAAATGAATCATGGCCATACACCACAAATGAAAACATTGTGGATACTAATATCATTGACATCCCCGATGACTCAACAGAGGAAATTAATAAAGATGAAGATGTCACTGTTGCAAAGGACACAACCGATGAGTAGGGCACAATAGTTGATACTACACAAGTAAGCAATCTAGGCAATATGTCAATATTGATACAAGCTATCAATATTTTGCAAGAATCAAACAAGTCACCTGAAAAGGATACTCCCAAGGATGCAGGGGAAGAAGAAAAGAAAGACAACACTGATGGTCAGAAAGACATCAGAGCCACTCAAAATGTAGCTGATAGTGATAAGGTTACATGAGGAGATACAGAAAAGGATGCAAATACAATAGATAAGAATGTGGAAATAAATAATGATGAAGCTAAGGACACCGATGAAGGAGACAAATCTAAAGATGGTACTCCTGAGGAAACTGAAAAAGGTGCTACCGACAATGTGAAGGTGAATGTGGAGACGTCTACAGACACCCAACAAGCTGAAACTGACACCAAGCAGCTAAAAGAAGCACAACAGGTAACTTCATCAAGCATAAATGAGAAAGCCGAGAAATTGGCAATGGTTCTACACTCAAGTGATTCACAGAAGAAAAAGAAGAAATCAAAGAAGAATAAGATGGAAGTCACCTTGGATGAACTTATTGAAATACCAAAGTGTGACCCATCTACACTTGATTTTGAAGCATTACAAGAATACAAAGAAATATGCCAAAGAATGGCATTACAGGAGAAACTGAAGAAACAACACAGAGACTCCATGGTAGTAGAGACAACATAGGACATATTACACCAAATTGTACCCAATGTTGATATTGATTAGAACAAGCCAATTCTAGATCAATTAGCCACTCTAACCAAAGCAATAATAACTCAGAATATTGATGCTGAGAAGGAAATTGAGGAAAGAGAAGAGTAGAGGTACCAACAAAAGATCATTGAAAACATTAGCCAAGAAGTGGTGGTTAATAAGGTAAATCTATCAGAATTCATTACTGAATTAGATCCAATCATAACTGAAGCTATAACCTTAATTCAACAAATGAGCACAATAGAAAAGTTCACTAAAGAAAATAGTGACAATATAGAAAAACTGGATACAGATCTAGCAAACAGTGTAAAAAGCTTAACCACCGATGGAGACAATGCAATTAAATTGCATTATGAGAAGATCATAGAGATAAAAAGGTTAAGGTAGGAATTGTGGGAAGTAGAGACACACTTTAGGGAAGAAGTAACCGAGCTCCAAGCTCAACTTCTACCACACCTTACACTGCTTCAACAACATATCAATTTAGGAAGGCAACTGATAGGAACCCCCAAGATGTCTGTAGAAGACAACATCTAGGAAATGCACTTAAAGATCACACTCAAGCACATGGCTCTGGAGAATCTCAAAGAACAATGGGAGAAAATGATGGAAGACATGAAGTCTTCTGATGGGGAGCTCCTCTCCTAGAGACTTCTAGCTCTCTCTAAGACCTTATCTTGGTCTTCTTTAGGGTCTCTATCTCTACCCTAATTAGAGGATTCCTCTTTGATCCCCAATTTCACTAGGAGCTCTCCACCAACTTCAACCTCTTCACTAATCTCTCCTCCATAGCCTTCTTGCATCCATGGCTCAACTAGCCTCCTGCCACTCCAATGGTGTCAACTTCCTAAGGATTGGTTTCTGAACTCCCCTTAGGTCTAATCCAATCTCTATGGATTCAATTTTGTGGATCCTTCACCCATTTCCTAATCGGGTTCCAAATTGTTAGTCTTTTAGGCCTTGTAGCCTTTTTAGGCCTATTAGCCATCCTAATCACTGAAAAGGTGATTTTCCTCCCAAAACCCCTTAAAAAAACCTAGGAAAAAATTGCATATTCTTTGTGGGTTTTTCCTTCCCTGCAAGATTTTCTAGGTCTCTGATTCCTATCTTGTTCATACAATGGACTTTCACCAAACCCCTAAAAATAAGGGTTTTTAGGGCATGATGGCTGGTTTGGTTTCTTGAACTTCTTCCACTGATCTAATGAGCTCCTCTAAACTCCTCCTTCCATAAAATGGTCTTCACCTCATGACCCTACACTCCACTATCACTGATTGGCAATACCAATCAACTGGCAACCTCCATTGCTGTTGCACTACTCAGTCACCCTAGCCAGAATAGCTAGTATTCGCCTAGGGCCTAAAAGTTCTCAAGATTCCCCTACACACACACACACACACACTCCAAAAGCCATATATAAAAAGTATATACAAGGATATAATGGATTCCAAGTGGTCATGGAGTTTGAACCACGGGAACACCAAGAAAATCCATCTTTTACATGACTGGACCAAAACTGGCCAGTGAACTCACAAAATGCAAGAAATTAAACAAAACTTAACCAGAAAGAACAATTGACTAATCTAATGCCACAAAGAACTCAAAAACTACATTTCAAATACTCTCCATGCTTTCATTATGTTAATGTTTGTATCTTCAGTCGTATGATCATTAGAATACATATAATATATGTTGATTAATAATAATATAATATATATGTTATATTATTATTAATCATATGAAATTTAATATTTAATATTTAATTA
>MU227952.1:126145-137191 GCA_018584345.1 Thuja plicata | reverse complement strand
GGGGGGGGGAGGGGGGTTGAATTAGTTGGTTCTCAATTATCCTATAGTCCTAATTATCCTAGATGTATATAACAACAATTTCAAACATATAATTTAACTTGATGAAATGTATACTATAATATCAAACTTTAGTCATGTACTGAGTAGCAGTAAATCAATATTGTGATTACCGATCAATGCAAATAAAGTAATGTGTAAAGAAAAATAACAATCCACAACAATCATACACATTGAAACATAGATTTTTAATGTGAAAATCCTGCTAAGGAAAAACCACCTGGGACTAGTAACCCCAAATATTTCACTCTTCTGAAGTGAGCTCGGTTAAGAGCCAACCCTGTTAAAGGTTACAATGCATAATGTTAAATGTGACTTGGTTAGAGGATTTAAAACTAACAATTCTCTCTTGACCAATCATTCACTATGGGGTCAACAAGAAAACACTCAACATTCATTAGAATGTCATAATAAAGACTTTCATGTCCTACTCGGTTAAGATATTTATCTGTAACAATGGTTAACTGATACAGTAGTGACCTAATTCAAATACAACTCTATTTGTAGATTTTTAGATCTATGCTAAGTACATAATACCTATAATCAAATTTTTCACTTCAGTTCATCTGATTCTTCATACTCTGTTCTGATCGATTAATGCTCTTTCCTCTGTCACTCGGTGATGTCTGCAAAAATGTTCGGTGATGTCTTTAACTAGTTTGATCAGTCATGCATAAAATTTTCATGTGTTTGCATGATCATGTATAAGAGATAAGAGATTAATTATGAATCACATGATGCCATGATGCGCACACATGCAAAGTTTATGCATGACTGATCAAACTAGTTAACGACATAACTGAACATTTTTTGCAGACATCACCGAGCGACAGAGGAAAGAGCATTAATCGATCAGAATAGAGTATGAAGAATCAGATGAACTGAAGTGAAAAAATTGATCAAAGGTATTATGTACTTAGCATAGATCTAAAAATCTACAAATAGAGTTGTATTTGAATCAGATCACTACTGTATTAGTTAACCATTGTTACAGATAAATCTCTTAACTGAGTAGGATGTGAAAGTCTTTATTATGTAATATAGAAAATTCCATAGAATACCAAAATTTCGTTCTACAATTGCAAAATGCTGTGGTAGCTCTCCCTAGCTTGAATATATAAAATGTGTCAGCATTAAAAACTCACCATGCAGACTCTCCCTGCAGATTTGACTCTTCTGTTCTTGAATCTCTCTATAGATAGATATGTCATTTCTCTCCCTTTCTCTGTAGAATCTTCTTTCCCTTAAGGGATATATATTTCATTGATCATTCTCTCCCTTTGAAAACAATACCAAAAAGAAAATATACAACTCTCCACTAGCCAAAAAAAATATCTCTTATTTTTGGTGCAATAGAATAAGTACCATGCAGTGTACTGATATGTCTTTGTCAGTCCAGTTCAAATTTGCATCAACATGATTGACATTCTGAGTTCATGTAGGTTGATGCAACCTCCTAGTCATCTTAGTGACCGATAGACAAGGGATGAACCCCAAGTCTACCCCTCAAGTACTCAAATGTATCCTTTGGTAAGGGTTTAGTGAATATGTCTCCAAGTTGTTCTTTTGATTATACATATTCTGGTATAACTTGTTTCTCATGTACTTGTTCCCCCAAGTAGTGATATTTTTTAGATATATGCTTTGTTTTTGCATGCATCACAGGGTTCTTTGAAATATTTATGGCACTAGTTTTATCACAATAAATTATCATTGGGTCAGTGATCTCTTCATTCATACCTTTCAAAAGTTGTTTTATCCATGCAATGTTCAAACAATTTGCAGCAGGAGCAACATATTTTGCTTCTGTAGTTGACTGAGATATGCATCCTTTCTTTTTACTTATCCAAGTAACTAATCTTTCTCCTATAAAGAATGCTCGACCAGTAGTGCTCTTTCTATCATCAATGTTCCCAGTCCAATCAACATCTGTGTAAACTTTCAGTTCAAACTTGCCTTCCCTTTTGTACCATAGTCCATAATCTTCAGTGTTTTTCAGATATCTAAAAATTCACTTTACAACAGTCATATGTGATTCTCTGGGATTAGCATAAAATCTTGCAACAATTCCAACTGTGTGTGCTATGTCTGGTCTTGTGTGTACAACATACATCAATTTTCCAATCATAGATCTGTACAAAGTCTAATTTACCTCAGGTGTCTTATCTTCTTTTTTCAATTTGCATCCTGTCACCATAGGTGTTCTGAGTGGTTTTGATTCTTCCATTTTGAATGTCTTCATTACTTCCTTGATGTATTTTGATTGAGTAATGTAGATACCTTCAACCTGTTGTAAAATTTGCAAGCTAATAAAAAATTTGATCTCTCCAAACATTGATATTTCAAATTATTTCCCCATTTCATCAACAAATGATGTGCATAGGTTATCATTTCCTCTAGATATAATATTATCAACAAATTTTTTAGCAATAAGGGTCTTATCATCATTTCCTCCTTTCAAATACAAATCGATGTTATCATTTTTTCTAATGAATCCAATGGTAATAAGATAGGAATGTAGTCTTTCATACGATGCTCTTGATGCTTGTTTCAATCCATATAAAGATTTGTATAACTTACATACCATGTTTGTCTGATCAAGATCAACAAATCCTTCAGGTTGTTCAATGTATACCTCTTCTTCCAGTATTCCATTAAAAAATGTAGACTTAACATCCATCTGATATACTTTGAATCCTTTATATGCAACATATGCAAGCAATATTCTAACTCCTTCAAGTCTAGCAATGAGTGCAAAAGTTTCTCCATAGTCAATACCTTCTTCTTGTGTATACCCTTTGCATACTAATCTTGCTTTATTTCTAGTTATATCTCCATTCTCATTCAATTTGTTTCTGAATATCCATTTGGTGCCAATGACATTCTTGTCACTTGGTCTCGGCACTAATGTCCATGTTTTGTTTTTCTGTATATGCTCAATTTCCTCATTCATTGCAATGATCAATTCTTCATTTTAAAGTGCATCTCTAACATTTTTAGGTTCAAATTCACAAATCAAACATGCATTTTATTTCAACTTAATTCGTGTCATCATGCCAACTCTTTTATCTCCAATAATCTGATTCTGTGGATGATATCTTCTTACATATTTTGCAAGTACAAGTTCAATTCTTTGTTATTCATTGTGTTCTCCAGTAGGTTCATTGTGTTCTTGTTCATCATCTTTAGTTGCAACATTTTCCCAATTCTTAGTTTGTGCTTCCTGTTGCTCAGTAACATTACCCTGTTGCACGGTAACATGAGGTGTCTGTGTGGGAAAAGTGTCAGGTTCTTCCATGTAGACAAATCTACTGTAATGTTCTGGTTCTTTTGTGCTTTCCTCATCATTCTTCTCAGCAAATTCATCAACTCTTACATTTGCACTTTCAATGGTCTTGTTAGAAGTCCTGTTTAAACATTTATAAGCTTTACTCTTAGTAGAATATCTAAGAAATATTCCTTCATCACTTTTTGTATCAAAATTTCCATTTCTACCACCTTTCATAATATAACGACTTCCAAATATTCTAAAATAACTCACATTAGGTGTATAACCATACCATAGCTCATAAGGTGTCTTGTTTGTATCTTTCTTCATTTGTACTCAGTTTAGTGTGGATACAACAGTACTGAAAACTTCTCTCCAGAATGTTTGTGCAACATTCTTTTCAATCAGCAGTGTTCTAGCACAATCCACAATTGATCTATTTCTCCTTTCAGCGATTCCATTCTACTGTGGTGTCCTCGGTGCAGAAACCTGTCTCTTGATTCCATACTCATTGCAAAAGTTAGTGAACTCATCAGAAATAAATTCACCTCCTCTATAAAATCTCAAACACTTCAGTTCTCTACCAGTTTATTTTTCCACTTTACCTTTGTACCTTTTAAACATCTTAATGCTTCATATTTTTCTTTTAGAAACATGACAGTCACCATTCTAGAGTAGTCATAAACAAATAAAATAAAGTATCTGTCCCCATAATAACTCCATGTTCTCATTGGTCCACATAAGTCTGTATGAACTATCTCCAAAATATCATTAGATGAAAAATTCTTTCTCTTAAAACTAGATTTTGACATTTTTCCCATTTGACAATTCTTGCACATTACATGCCTAGGTTTAGACAAGCTCAGTAAGCCTCTAAATTTTCTTTTCTTACTAATCTTAACCATGTTGTCAAAATTTACATGACAAAGCCTTTTATGCCACAACCAAAAATCTTCATTCTTAGCCATCAAACAAGTAGTTTCAGTAGTGTCAAGATAGAATAGGTTACCTTTTGATTGTTCACTAGTGCTGATCAACTTTCCTGTTCCATGATAGATTCTAGCTTTTCTATTTTCAAATGCAACTTGGTGACCTGTGTTATTCAACTGTGAAACACTCAACATATTATAATTAAGTCCTTTCACCCAATATGAACTCTCACATTTGATTTGATTGTTCAACATTATAGTACCTTTTCCTTTCATTTGACAAAGTGTATCATTTCCCATTCTAACAGATCCACCATTATAATGCTCAAGAAATTCAAAGTTTTCTTTATCTCCAGTCATGTGATGTGTGCAACCACTATCAATAACCCAAATGTCATGCTTACTAACTTTAAAAATAAGTGTTGTTTCAACATACTTTCATCTTCTTCTAAATATTCTTTCAAAGCTACAAATACTATCTCAATATCTTCATCAGTGTCAGAACCAATATCATTAAATTTAGCTTCAACAATATAAAATGCCTTCTTTCCTTTATCTTTGTAATCTCAGTCATTCCTTCTGTCACACTGTCGGTTGCTTCTGTATTCTCAGTCATCTTTTCTGTCATTAGATCTTTTATTTCTTTGATCATTCTTTCTTTTAGGGCATCGAACAACAAAGTGTATGATGTCTTTACAATTAAAACATATCAAAGGTGTTGGACTCAATGGGAAGTAGTACTAAGAGGGGAGGGGTGAATCAGTACCTCTTAAACTTTTAACACTTTATCCAATTTATCATTAGTGATCATTCAATTCTGATTTACCAACCATTACTATTTGTTCCTTCTTATGTAGACATTGTTTGTTAACAATCTTTACAATCATCCATAGAAATATTCATGAAATTAACAAACACATAACACAAGATATGATATCACAGAAAACTCCTGTTAGGAAGTAAAAACTGAGGTGGGGATGGCACCCACAAAACTTCACTATCTACAGAATGGAAGGGAGCCGCTTAAGGCTTACAATTTGATCACTTTTGATGATCTACCCTGTTAAGAGTATTGAGGTGGAGACCTGTTAAGATCTACCTTGTTAAGAGCTTTAGCAACATTGATTTAAGTGTGCACTCAGTTATGAGATTTACATTAGGACGGCTAAGCCCACCTTTCTTGAAAGGACTTCATTAGTGTACTACACTTGTTAGAATGAGTACAAATGTTGACCTGAATGTATGCAATCTACTATTGCTGATTTACAGATCCATTAAAGCATTTACAATAATGATATCACCTTAACTGATTGATGAATACCTTTTCTCTACTTGTCGGTAGCCTCTGTTCTATTCTTGAAAACTGAATTGATTCTGTTTGTGTTCTCCTGCATGAATTTTCTATCTGGTCTTTAGTTTCTCTCTGTGGCTATTATCTTCATTGAACAACCTCTATTCTGAATGGGTTGAGCACCTATTTATACAATTTATTTGACCTATTTTGGAATTCACAATTTACAATGTTAACTCTCAGATCCAAGGTTTACAACTTGACCTTGATCTTTAGTTTGCATATTTTAAAACAGTAAAACAAATTAAAACAATAAAAATTACATTGCTTCCTCCGCACATAATGGATTAAAAAGCAAATCAAGAAGTTATTAATACAACTTCAGTGATTTATTTGACGTGGAAATTCAGATCCACTTTTTGCAGGATGTAATTGACTGTCGGTTTGACCTCGCAGTCTATCAACGTTCCTTAACTAAACTATTCATTGGGTTCCCTATATCTGTCGAGTTCCTCTCTTTGCTGTTTGTCGGGTAGCACTGTTGATACTTCGTCGGGTATCCTTATCTTTTTTTCATCGGGTAACACTTTGACAGTATTCATTGGGTAACCTTAGTGTTGGATAGTGCTGTGCCCTGTCTGTCGGTTTAGACTAAACCGATGGTGCAGATCATGTTTTTCTCTAAGTATACTAATGGCAAAATATAATGCCTTCAATCTCCCCCTTTGACATTAGTATAAAAAAATGATATGTGCATAATACTAAAATTATTACACCATGTTTATTTCCTTGTCATAATATGACTCCCCCTTTCTATGTGCATCGGTATAGTGTATATATATGTTCATGTATACTATTTGATTGCTGTATGTACATTATTTTCCCCTTCTTTTTTCTTCCACTATACATTATTTCCTCCTTTTAATTGAGGTGATGTACATATCAAATTCCCCGTTTCTTTTATACTGATGACAAAAATGTACAACTTACAAAATGTCAAAAAAGTGTGACAAAGATGTGTAACTTACAATGTGTCAAAAACATTAGAGTGGGTAAGTTTGATATCTTCTAGTAGTTTCTCCCATTGTTCTTTCAATTGTTTGAGTGCCATATGTTACAGCTCGAGTCTTGCGTGCATATCAAAAATGCTTTCCAGGACAAACATTTCAGGGATGGCAATTAGTGTATTTGCCTGTGTCATATTTTGTTGCAGTAGTGTAAGTGTCGGTAAGAGCTTAACTTGTAGCTCATTGACTTCATCTCTGTATTTCATCTCTGCAAATTGAATGTCCTGTCTCTGCTTCCTAGCCTGTATTATTTGATGTTTGTGCAATTTGAGTGCTTCTGCTGTGTTGGCTAGACTTTGTGCACTTGATTGAAGATCAACATCTATTTTTGCTATCTTGTCGGTATACTCCTTTGTGAGTTGATCTAAGGTGCACAATTTCTTAATTAAGATAATAGCTTCTGATAAAAGTGGTTCAATTTCACTTACCAATTCAGATAGCTTGACCTTTTTGAGTGCCATTTCCTGGCTTATCTTCTCGGCGAGCTTGAATTCATACTTTTGCTCAAGTCTCTCTTCCATAGTTTTCTTAGCATCGGTATTCTGAGATGTTATTGCATCTGTGAGTGTTACCAGTTGATCAATTATTGGAACTTTCTGATCAATGTCTGTATCTGGTACTATTTGTTGAAGTATATCTCTTGCTACTTCAAGCACCTTGACATCTTTTGCTGCTTGTTTCATCTTATCTTGAATGGCCTTTCTCTCACATAGATTTGCATATTTTGTTAACGTTGTTGGATCCAATGTTCTTGGATCACAAACTGGTATCTCAATTAGCTCATCAGAGTTACTAGATTTTTGTTCTTTCCTTTCTTCCTTTTTGAGATCTTAGGGGATGCAGATGTATGAACTACTAAAGCTAGTTCATTTCTATGCTCTGAGTTAATTGGTGAAGGTTTTTTTGATGAAGCATCTTGTGTCTTTTGCTCAGTTTGCACCTATTGGTTATGTGAAGATGGCTCTTCATTTACCTTGGGTGTTCCTGTAGAATGTGCTTCTGATTTCTTTGCTGTGTCATCCTTCTTTCCTTCTTCACCATGTTTTGAATGCTTTTCCCCTATTTCTGTTTGATCTCCTTCCCTGTTCTGATTAGTATCCTTTTGATCGTCGGTTGTAGCTTGTTCTTCAGGTGTATTTGTAGTTTCTTTTCCTTCTCCTTCACCCTTGTCCGTGGGTGTGCTTGTTTCCTTTTTAGTTGATTCTTCCTTGCCCTCTAGAATGTTTATTGCCTTTATTAGGACATGCATGTTACTTTGAGTTGCTGCTTGGGCAATATCAATATTGATGTTCTGCTCGTCGATAATGTCCTTTTTGACAGTGACATTCTCATCTTTCTGTATAGATTCTGCAGGGTCTTGCACTTTTGAGTGCATGATTGAAGTGTCTTGCACTTCTTCCTCTGTAATATCAATTATCTTATCATCTGATATTTTCAGTGCGTGATGACTTTGTTGATCTTTGAGTGTGATGAATATCACATCATCTTTCTTCTTGGGATCATTGTCAGAGTCATAGTGAGTGATATCTTGGACAATGTCATCCATGCCTGTATTCAAGTTACTAGGCTCATCATCACTCTCCTGATTGTCCAGAGCAATATGCTGAGGACTTGCATTATCTAACTCCTCCTCTCAGTGAGGTGTGTTTGTGAGAAGTAATTCCTTCTCAACACTTGATGATTCTACCGGTAGATCTAGGAGATGTCTCCATTTGGTCTCTATCTTCAAATCTAGTTCAATAAACTTGCCCTCTAGTACTTTCTAAGCCCTTATTTTGGCTACAAATCTACTTGAGTGTTTCTTCAGTACTTCTTGTATTTCTTCAAACTTGGATTCAAGAGGCATCAATCTTACAATAATTCTTTCTCTTGCTTCTCTTTCCATTTGTAAGGCATATGACCATTGTTGGTATATCCTTTTACCTAGCTCCTCAGGTATTTGACTTACAAATTCAGCTGGGGCATACTTGTTTTTAATCATTGATTTGATGACTGCATCCTGTATCTTATTTTGATCTTCTGGATTCAGTGTATCCCACTACCTGGTTCTTTTATCAGTCATTGTACCATGGGTAGCAATTGATTTGGTAGCTTCATCTACCATTTGGTTTTTGAAGTTCTTCTTTATTACATCTGGTTCATCATCTTTGGTGTCATCCAAGTAAGCCTGTGTCCTAACAAACCTTTTTCTTTTCTTTGGTGGTGTGGATTTGACAGGTTGCTGTCTTGCTCTTTTTGCTAGTTGCTTCCTTATATAGGTCCTTACTTGACCTTTCTTGAGTGGTGTTGTATCCGTTGCAGCAGTCTGACTTCTTGTCCTTTGTTTCTTAGCAGGAGGTGGAGATGGAGGTGCATCAGATTCAATGGCCTCTATATCTGATTTCTTTTCCTTTAGTGTTTGACCGATGGTACCCTGTTTATCAGTTTCCTCTTGCTGATCCTGTTCTTCCTCCTCTATGACTGATATAATCTTCTTGAGATTCTTTATCATTTTATCTTTCTTGTTTATATTTTTTTTGACTTGTAGGCCATATTTTATCTTAGATTTGGCCTCTTCATATGTACCAAACCTTGGTTGCTTCTTATCAATGGGTTCATTGAGTAGTGCCTCAATTTCACCAGTAGCTAGATCAATATTGATCTCATAGTCTAATGATGATAACCAAGTAGTTATTGGTACAACCGGTTTGATATGTGTGAATTTTGTATCTTCCATGAAACATATTTCATCTTTGTACTTTTCAACCAGTTGCTCAGGAATTCTGGTTCTTTCCATCATCTTTTCCTTGAATTCAAGGAAGTATGCAGACATTACAGACTCAATGTTGTCTCCTAGTGACTTAATCAGTTCACTAATTTGTAGGGTTACTGGTTTGGTAGAATCCCATACAACTTTTCCTACTGAAGGAAAGTATTCTTGAAAATAGAAAAATGTACACATAATAAGTGAACCAAACTTACATGTGTTGCTCTTTGCAGATCTGATCTTGATCATATTCTCATCAAGTTGTTTTAGTAGGATCTCACATAGATCCATCTAAATTCCCTTTGTTACAATCTTGTACGCTGTGCTTACTGCCGTTGCAAAAATTTTGTTCATTCTGCTAGCCTGGAAGATTTTGTAACCAATAACACATGCACCAAATTTCAACTCGTCGTCGGTGATTGTGTTAACCTTGAGACCTCTATTGTCTCTTTATGCATTAGTAAGTTTGTAACTTCTTTCATGGATGGATGTTTGTGTGTCCTAGGTTTTTTGGTTATCGGATAACTAGTGACATCATGAAGAACATCCCTTGTTATTTGCTTGGGTTGGTCCAGCCATAGTTGGCTGTCATGCATCCTGCTCAAGACTATCATAATCCACTCTGTCTTGAATTCCCTCAGGAAATGTAGGGCATTAGTTAACCCTTTGACCCAAGTGTTTATGTTCTTCTTTCAATTTTCCTTTGGCATCACATAGCTTCTTATAAGCTTCATCCATTTCCAAATCACCTATTTCTACAATCTTGCAGTGAATGTGAGACCTAACATCTTCTATGAGAAAAACCCTAGGCGAGATTTTTGAAAATGCACTGGCTTCATCGGGTTTTCATGCAATCTCTGGATAGATTTTGTATTTAGGTTCTACAAATGTGTTGTTCTTGACCTGTTTAATCACATTCTTCTTTTCATTCTTTAACTTAGCAGTTCTTGAAGTGGTTGCCATTGTTTTTCAAGAATTTAGGGTTTTCTTCGAAATCAGGGCTTTCTCAACAAAACAATGATAGAGATCTTTCGGTTCCCTTGTTACTTACTTCAATTCATGAATGTGATTGAAGAATCTATTCCCTGTGTTCTGAATCAATCTGTAGATGCTTCTGCTTCCTGCTCTTTAATTGCTGTGATGTCACTCTATTTTCTCTTCAAATTGCGGGTGAAAAATGAAGTTATCCCATCGACTATTTATAGACTTTTTGACCTAAGTCTTTGCAATAAATGCTCACCAACTCACCGGGACATGAAGACAAGTTTCGTCAGGAGGATATTTCAAATCATCGTCGGTGTAGACATGATGTTTATGGAAGTTGTCAACCACTTTGATTTTACCGATGGATATCGGTATACTGTCATGACGACTTCTGAATTTTGCTTTCTTATCAACGGTGGTCGGGATACATTGGCAGTTTACCACTTTTACTAGTTGACTGACAATTTCCGGTAAGTGTGAACAACTCATTATCGTGTTCACCGATGATTTTTGGTAAGTGTTTACCGATGGTGTTGTATTCTTAGATTGGTGACAATTAAAGTAATATGCATCTTCAATTTATGCAGATTTTGACTATATATCTTTTTATATAATGGAATTGATGCAAAATATAACTTGGTATAGTGCAGTTCCATACTTACTTGTTCAACTCAAGTGGGGTTGGTGGTGTCACCGGATCCATT